>CAJNIZ010013280.1:24290-42295 GCA_905231905.1 Symbiodinium pilosum
TCCTGAACAGCAACCCAGTATTCTGAGCATTCACTCCCCTATACGCTCCCTTAAGCCAAGCCCTAAACCCTTAAGCACCCGGACGGCAAACCGTGTTTCAATACCTTGTCCTAGCCTGCGATCTGTTAGGACTGGCAGCAGCAGAGGTCACTGCAAGAGGACACAGCGGCACGGTTTAGGGGTTTAGGATTTAGGNNAGAGTGTAGGGTTTCAGGGTTGAGGGTTTAGGGTTTACAGTTTGAGATGGTTTGGATTGTGTCCAGGAGCTCCAACTAGCTAACATGACATGGCACTGTTTAAAAAGCTCGCAGGAAGACAGTTAAGGTTTGTCGAAGCGCATCAAAAGCCCCGTGCAATACGTTTACGCGCTTGTTTTACTGAAAAGGTTAGAGGCGCTCGGCAAAAACAAAGGAAAATGTTGAAGCCGGTGATTTCAATTAGAAGCCTCCAATTCCTTGGGCTCAACCGTAGATGGACGGTTTTTCTGTCTAGTATGCTTACTGGGATACTTTAGTCTCCAGTCATCAGTATAGTAAGATTACATCCACCTATTGGGTATGATATTCCAAAGCAAGAGTCTCAATTGCTTGGTTCAACCGCCAAAACATTCCTCACTTGTCCTGTGATTGTGTGTAACCTTGGGGACACGGTCTGCGTGCCTAAACTTGAGCCAGAACGCAGGCATTTAGGGCGGATGTCGAGAGGTGAGGGTTGTAGTAGTGAGGCTTATCTCTGTCAACTGGTCCGCTTTTGAGTCAAAGGAAAGGCAACAGGCAACCAAAACAGAAAGGCTGCTGCGGTCGCTTGTTCTACACTCTTGCACAGGAGCATTTGCAGTTTCAGTGTTTTGGTCCCTTCTCGCCTTAGACCTTGCTGTATGGAGCTATGAAAATGGGAACCTTCCCGTTAGACTTCCTGTTATTTAGGAACTATGAACTGTGCGAATTGGCTTCTGAGCCCAAGACGGTACACGTGCGTGTTTTGGCTTGAGCATGCGTGTCTCTACACCCTGAATCCCAGCCCTTCAAAGGCACCAAATGCCCAAACCCCAAATCCAAAAACCACGAACCCTCAACACCCAAATCTAAAACCCTAAACTCCTCAACCTCCTTTCCCTTCCCTGGACTTCACAAGGCGCAAGAAGGTCCAAAACTTCCAAAAAGTTGAAACAAAGCCATAGTTCTCCAAACGTTGGGGGCTCAGAAAAGCCGTAGAGTTACCCTAAATCCTAAACCCTAATCCCCATACCCTAAACCCTAAACCCTAAACCCCTAAACCCTAAACCCTAAACCCCTAAACCCTTAAACCCTAAACCAATTGGCTCCCTAAGCCCCCCTTTGTGAGGAGATCTTTCAAGCGGAGTGCGAGGCAAGGGCTATGGCGGCCTGGCAAAAGAATGGGGTTTGGGGTTTAGGGTTTAAGGGTTTAGGTTTTAGGTTTTAGGGTTTAGGGTTTAAGGGTTTAGGGTTTAAGGGTTTAGGGTTTAGGGTAGGCACCAATAGAGTTCAGGGTTTAGGGTCTAAATCCTGCATAACCTTAAGTACCTTATACCCCCGGGAATTATGGTAGTGTAGTATACTGAGGCCATGCAAGCATTTTTTAGTGTTTCTTGCAGGGCCCCCCCTACTTCCCCACTTTAGGATTCAGGGTTTAGGGTTTCAGGGTTTCAGAGTTTAGGCTTGCAGGGTTTAGAGCTTACCCAAGTATGCCTGATGTCTTATGAGTTCCGCGCGCCCTTCTTATGAGCCACAGTCGAAAGTCCTTAAGGTGGGTTATATGGGGAATTACATTGGAGAGTATTATAGGGGTTATTAAGGGGGGATACGAGGAGTTTAGACTATAGCTCCTATAAGGTAGGACTACTTAGCGGGTTTTGGTGAGTGCATGGAGGGCTCCTGGGGAATAGGGTTTAGGGTTATATAGGAGTTTAATGTAGGGCTATATAGAATGGGATAATGGACCAGAAAATGGAAACTACTATTTAAGGCTTAGGGTTGAAGGGTATATAGCGGCATACAGGGGTATGGTGTCCAATTCAGGAAAACATAATGCAAACAATGGGCCATACAATGAGTACTGGCCCGACACCCTACGCCGCCAACCCTACAGTCTGCCGTAACTAAGTAGATAGAGCGCGGTATTCACCACAGCCAGCAGAAGATGGCCATGCACCATTCTATCTATATACCCGAAACCCTAAACTTAACCCTAAACCCTAAACCACAACCTCCAAACCTCGGGACGCCAAAATCTAATCTAAAGCTGTCCTTGGCTACCCCTTGCTACATGAGAAGCTTCACCCCATCCTGATTACTATAGGGGCCTGAATGATTGCCAATATTGGTAGGGTTTAGGGTTTAGGGATACTTACCAACATTAAGGTTCCATATTTCTTATATAATTCTAGTCTATGGTACCTCAAACGGACCTCAAAATGATATTGGTATTTATTTAGGCCCTGTAGTAAATTGGGGCCTGACATCTCCCTTCCTATTGCTGCGCCTCATCTTCATCCTGCTCCTCCACCTCTTGCTGCTCCTCCTGCTCGCCTACTCCGCCCCTGCCATACTCAGGAGCCTACATGACTTGGAAAAGGGTTCTGGGGCAGACATATTTTACTACAGCTATGGAAGGGGTTTATCTTTAAGTCACTTGGGCTTCTACATTAAATCCCTCAGCCCTAAGAAGCCTTGTCCCCTAAACCGTCAACCCTTAAAACCTAAACCATTCATCCCGAAACCCTCAGCCTTGAAAACTCTCGTGATTCCTGAGGAGCTTCAAGGGGTTTTTTAAGATTTTAGATAATGGGGTTTGAGGCTGTTTGCGTTTAGGGTTGCTACAATCGAAAGGGTTTTGGGTACCTTAGACGAGGGATTCTTAAGCCCCAAATACTTTAATCTTAATTGTCTTGGGTACCTAAAATCCTGTGATTTGGCTACCTGGACCCACAAGGTTCCCAGTACCTTGGATCCCGATCCTAGGAGACGGACTTGGCCCAATGTCGCTCCCAGCTGGCCAACTGCGAGGCGCCGACCGCATTGGGCCTAAACCCTCAATCCTAATGCCTAAACCGCATTCCTAAACCCTAAAGCGTAAGCTTCGGGCGAAGGACTTTTGTTCGAGGTTGCGAGGTTGTGTGGGCTTCATGGTGGGACGTGGCGGGCAGCTGTCAAGGCAAAGGTTTGCCTCCCCCCACACAGGTCAGGGCTTAGCGGGCTAAGGGTTCAGGGCTCAAGGAGGATTTAGGCTGTTGAGGGTTGAGGGTTTGCCATTATTTCGTCATGCAACCTCAAACCCTAGACCCCAACATGTTTGTCAACAGGTTTAGTGACAAGACTTCTCTGCAAAGGCTCAATTTGCCGCATTGATGAAACCATTCTTTGGCCAGTGGGACTATTTAGGGTAAAGGGCCCATGTAGTTCACACTTGAATTTCTTGTGTTTTTCGCCAAGTATATATACGTGGTTGCCCAGATTATGGTCCCTTTTTGGGCACCCTAAATATTAGGTGCCGTATTGTAATAGGGACCCAAAAAGGGACCATAATTTTGACAACCACCCATATAGTGTTAGGGTTCTGCTTTGGAGTTTGGAGCATAATTCTGGCCAGAGAATCGAACGTTCAGTTCACGATGTAAAGGATGACGCCAGGCAATAGAATCAACCGAACAATGGGGGACATAGGCGGGATGTTATCAGCTGTACAGTTCATGACTGCATCCAGTCAAGAGCATGTATACTACATGTATAGGCTAAGGGCTCTTGGTGTTGCCCTTTGGGGGAAGGTTCGATCGAACTCTGCCATGACTAACAGGCCTCTGCTTCGCTGTTGCCTCACCCACCATTACAGTTACATGTTGTTAGGACGATCATGAGAGGGCTTGCATTTCTGCCTATGACGAGTTTTGTGCCTTACTGTATTTGGTCACGCGATTGCTTCATGATACTTACGTTATTGTTGAGCTGACGGTTATTTCACCGAGTGCTAAACGGCTTCTGCATTTACGCTTTGCTGCTGGCATCTTAGTCCGAATGTTCGAAACGCTTTACAACAGACTCCGAGTCGAACCTTTGAAACTTGATTTAGGGTTTAGGGTTTAGGGTAGACTGGTAGACCTGAGCCCAGCATGGATTGAAACAGATGTCAGTTCTACCTCATCCATGTTCCAGCCATCCTAATCCTCAAGCCTTCTACGCAAACCAGAGTCACCAACCCCTGAGCCAAATCCCTGAACCCTATAGCTTACGCAGCTTGTTGGTCTCTTGAATAATGTCCTCCCCTAACCATAGAACCCCTAACGCCCCTAGTGGTTGTCCCTGGTTGTATCATGGTATTTTTCTGGCAGATTGACCTAATGCAGGTTGGCCGTTCTTGAACTGAGGTTTTTGTGTTACAGGGGGAGATGTAGGCATCCTTGTTCTGGCATACGGGCTGTGGTAGCACACATAGGGAGCATCAAAAAGACATGACATCCTAGAGCCTATAACCCCTAGACTCCAACCTCTGATCCCTTGACGTGCCCTGTCTATATATCATTGTATGTACCTTTGTCCTGCTGATCTGCGCAGTGCTGCGTACGAACGACACAGTGTGCGTACCTCCAGCTTCCCACCCGTCTCTGCTGTGTTGAGCAAAAAGCACAGTCGCAGTGTGCGAAGACGAACGCATAGCTTGCCTGCAAGATCCACTTGCACGGCTGTCCAGCTGCAATGTCGGAACCCTTAAACCCTAAACCCTAAACCCTGAACTCTAAACCCTAAACCCTAGACCGGAACCCTGGTCCGCAGACTTGAATGCATGTACTCAAGAAACCAAGGATCGAGATCCAGATCCAAGTCATCAGTAGGACCGCCCAAGAGGGACCTTGCCCTACCCATCCCAAACCCCCCCTCAGTGATTACACGTAACCCTACATCCTGAAGCCTAACCCCTATTGAGCCCTGAGCCCTAAATGCTACGCCCTACAGCTTCGGCCGCATGTTGGGTCAAACTGTTCCAATCGGGGCGAAAGCTGCTAAAGAGCTGGATGCCATTCTGAAAGCGATTCCAGTGGCTTTACTGTTCAGAGCAGGTGCCAACTACATTCCTTCGGACTTCCCTGAGCACCTCTACGACTTGATATGCTACCTTCCTGCTGACCCATACAAAAGCTTCAGGACCTGATGTGGATCAGCAGCGTAAGATTCTATACGTGTTCCTGCTGGATGTGGTTCATGGCTTTGCCAGGCTTGAAGGTTGGCTGACATACCTATCCGTTCTATGTATCCTATCATTATGACTCTATGAGAACTATGACCTTCGCATTTCACACGTACCCTAAGGGTCCAAGTACCCAATAATAAGGTACTTCGGATTTGGGTAATGGTAACTGTGGTTTTGGGGAAGTCTATGATTATTGGGTGGTTGCGACAACCCCTACACCCTAGACCTTGAATTTTGAACCCCAAACTCAAGGCTCACACCACCCAACGGGCACATCCCACCAAGAGGCTTTGGCTTTTTTTCCCGGGCCTCGCAGTCAGTAGCAGGACACCCTAGGTGATGCTGTGGCCTGACCTTTCCTGCTTCAGCGCTGTATCGCGGCAAGCCCTCGACCCCAAACCCTAAGCCCCAACCCCTAGACCCCAAATCCTTAGCCCTTACCACTATCAGCTATTAGACCATAAAATTCCCTTTTAGGACCCTATTAAGGGTGGATTAAGGTACCCTTAAGGTCTAATAGCCCATAGTGGTAACCCAATCATACCTCCGTCCTAGACCCCCCAAGTACCCTCTATAGACCCTAAGTATCCCCAAATAGAAGCTACATAGACCCTATTTTAGGGTACTTGGGGGGTCTAGGTTAACCCTTAAACCCTAAACCCTTAACCCTTAACCCTTAAACCCTAAACCCTTAACCCAATCCTACCACCGCCTTGCCTGCGCTAGAGCCGCTGCGCAGCACTTCGGGCAGCGCGGCGCAGCAAATCGGAGCTGACGAGCCTTGCCTGCAAGAGCTTCACCAGGGGTTTAGGCTTTCGGGGTTTAGGGTATAGGGTTTAGGGTCTAGAATTTAGGCTTTAGGGTCTAGAATTTAGGCTTTAGGGTCTAGAATTTGGGGTTTAGGCTTTAGGGGGCTAAGCGCCTTTGAGAGGGTTCATTAGGGGGTATATATAGGGATATAGGGATGTGTAGGGCTTGTATAGGGTTTAGGGTTTCCCAAAATTATGGGTGGCTTGTGTGGGGTCCCTAGGATAAGGAGTATAGTATCTTGCGGTACATTGGGGTCCCTCTACTTATGGAAACAGCCATGTAGCCAGCAATCCCAGTGTTAGCCTTGTTTCCCTTTGTGGGTTCTGGGTTCCTTTGTACGATCAATCAATAGCAAAAAGACGACCAGTATTGTAATATGTTTATTGGGGTACCAGGATAGGTACCGTTATGTACCATTTATAAACATTTGGGCCCCATGAAGGTATCATGTATGGACTTAGAGCCCCAGGGCTTGGGATTCGGGGTATACATTACTGTTGGATAGAGAGGTTTTGGGATCGAGTAGGGATCGGCTGCTTATCCATTTGACTGTTTTGGAAGCAGAGTTCCTTTTGATTGAGTTTTGAGAGGGTAAAGGGTAGATTCCCAAAGAGCCCTTGATAGGACAGACCCCTTAAGAAGGACTCTGCGGAATCCTTCAAACTGGCCGATGCAAAAGGACTGTGGGGCTCTTTGGGTCTGTCCCAATCCCCCCCCCCAATATGGAGACATATGGAGACCTTCCATCCCCTAGCATCAAATATTATTCCCATTCTGGGCCCCAACGCTAAGGACCCATAACCAGGGCTACAGTTTTAACCCCCTAGCTTGGGCCCTGAGTGCTGGCTCTCTGTATGTACTTAAACTCAAGCGCAAAACCTAAACCTTTTAAACCCCAAACCCTAAACCCAAAATACACCCCAAACCCTAAGCCCTACATCCTCTTTAGAAAGTAATTCAACCCTTTAAGCCCCCAAAACCCTAAGCCCAAAATACACCCCAAACCCTAAACTTTAAACCCTCCCTCCCTCGTAGAAGGGGCCCCTAGCCCGAACTGACCGCGCTGAGGCGTCGCCTCGTCAGCGTCGCAGCCGAGGCGTTGCCGAGCGACGGCCTGGAGGAACTTAAGGCCCGAGTTTAGGGTTTAGGGTGTAGGATTTGGGGCTTAGGGCTTAGGGCTTAGGGTTTAGGGTTTAGGGACTGGGGATCAGCGTTTAGGGTTTAGGGTTCAGGGCTTAGGGTTTTGGGGTACTTAGAGCCGTACTTATTATTGGGGTAACCTATATGAAGCCCAGTCCAGTTGGGGAGTTCTACATAAGGTTATAAGCCCAATGAGAAGTATTCACGAAGTAAGTCCCATGAAGCTCAAAGTAGGGTTTGGGGGGGTTTATATAGGCACATGTTGGGACGTCCTGGGGTATACTAGGTATACAGTACGGGTTAAGGGTTTGATAGAGTTTGGAATTCAGGGCAAAGGCTGGCTTCGGTCGCATTAAATGATAATTTGGAGGCATATAGGCATGTAAGTGGGGGCTTATAGCGGTAAGCCCTAAACCCTAGATGGACGCGACACAGCAACACGCAGGCACGCTTTACCGCCGACGGGGTCCTGGGGGACCCTGGGCAGGTCTTGTCCGAGTTGAAGAAGGCAGGCAGGGAAAGGGGTTCAGTCGCAGGAACTTTCGGTGAGCGCAGTTTCTCCCATATAAGTTTTGTCTTACGCAGCATTCCTGTACTCGCTCATACAAGCCTTAGGTAAGCCTTGTGTAAGGGTACCCACCTGAAAACTCCTCAACCAAACATGTCCTTGGTTTTGGGATTAGAGGATTAGGTTTTAGAGCGTAGGGGTTTGGGGATGTTAGAGACTTAGGAGTCATGGTGTTGGGGGCTCCGGAAGCAAGAGTTTGGGCCCAGATTTAGGAGGCACAGATTTAAGGTTCAGTTTTGGGTCTAGATATCTACGTGTTTGAGGCACCCTAATCCCTAAACGGAGTGACGGGGCTCTCAGCTTCAGTGTGTCAAACGAAAGCCAGAAGGTTGTAGGGTTTCAGGTGGCAATCTTGGGTTTAGGGTTTCGCAGAACAAGGGGTCGCCTGGCGGGTGGTGCATCCAGCTGGCGTGCTCTGGTGTTGTGCTGGGGCCCTCTTATATTCCTAGTCCCTAAACCTTAAACCCGTAATCGCTAACTACCGGGTTGGGGGGTCCCCATGAGGTCTCCTGTATAGGGTTTAAGGTTTAGGGTTTAAGGCATACCGTTGGATGGGGATCCACGATTTTGAGAATGCTCATACTTGCTTCAGCAGGACAGAAGACAACTTAGTACTGCTTCGTAGCAGGAAATCTATGCCATACCTACATCCTGAGCCCTGACTCCTGAACCCCAAGCCCTGCATGCGAAGCCCTGCATGCTAAGCCCTACCTGAACCCCAAAAGTATGTAGAAAAATGGCCTTTGGGGCTATATTTAGGTGTTTCGAGCTGTTATTTTACCTACTTTGGGGGTTCAGGTACATGCTAAGCCTTATAGAGACAGACCCATAGCCTATACGTTGATCCAGAAGCTTCCTGGAGTTGAGGATGTGTTCAGGGTCAAGGTTCAAGCCGAACAAGAACTTCTAGGGATAAGGGTTTAAGGTCTAGGGTTTAGGGTTCAGGCCTTTAGGGTCTAGGGTTTAGGGTTTAGGGTTTAGGGTTCCGAACAAGAACTTTCCAACAAGTGTCATAGGAACCCCGTGCATACTTTTCGCATGAGAGCTCCTTCATGAGCGCTTTCTAAACATTAGGATTTTTCGATAGATCCCCATGGTAAGGATTATGTTGTGTGGAGGCACAGATTGGGGATCCTCATTTTCGGAAATGCACCCTACACCCACCCTAAACCCTCAACCCAGCTAGGACCCCCAACTGCCTTGAACATAGGCTTTATGTGTAGGTCTTGCTTGCAGGCAGTTGGGCTTTAAAAGAGGGTACTTGTGAAATCGAGTTGAGCACCCAAAACCGTAAATCCTAATCCGCAAACTCAACCCAAAATCCTCAACCCCAAATCCTAAGCTTTGAACCCTAAACCCTAAATCGACATGAAATCCTAAACCCTAAGCCGTTTCGAAGTGGCTGCCTACTTGGAGGTTTAGGGAACTTACCTAGATAGTGCCTATAGCTTGGTTTTAAGCCTTTGTATAAGTGGGGTAACCGACATAAGTTCAATAAAGGGGGTTGTAAGTAGGGCTAAAAGGCCGATTGGAAGTAGTGACCAAAGTCCCATGAAGCCCAAACCCCACACCCTAGCCTGAAATGTCCCCGTAACCCTGAAAGAGGGATCAAATTACAAGTACTTTAAGTAGCTATCAACCTAAACTGGATCAAGGTTAGGGATCCTTTATACTACTTGGGATATGGGATTCCTTATATTTATGTAACAAGGAGCCTTTTTTTCTTCCTGGGGTAATGTGGGCTAAGCAAAGCCTCCACCCCAAACCCAAAACCCTGAATATCCCTGGGATCCTATAGAGGGACCCAGTTATAAGTAGCTATCAACCCTGAACCCTGACACCAAACCCTGAACCTTAAAACCCTAATCCCTAAACCCTGAACCCTAAACCCTAATCCCTAAACCCTGAACCCTCTCCCCTTCCCTAAACCCTAAACCCTTCCCTAAACCCTAAACCCTACTTAGTAATTGCTCAGTCCCAAGGAGCCCCGAAGTAGGAGCTGAGCCACGCGGTTCCGGGTTCAGAGTTTAGGATTCCGGGCTCAGGGCTTCGAAGCCCTAAACCCTAATTCCTAAACCCGAATCCCTAAACCCTAAACCTCAGGCCTCACCTCTAAACCCTGAAGCTCAGGGTTTTGGGTTTTGGGTTTAGGCTGTCGGCCCGCAAGTAGGAGCTTGACCTCGGTTTTCTCAATGCCGCAGTGGTGGCGGGCGAGGAGGAGACAGCATCGCGGTCACAACCTTCCAGTTCCAATAAATCCTCTAGGAATTCAGGGTTTAGGGTTTAGCGTCTAGGGTTTAGGGTTTAGGGATTCAGGGCTTCTGGCAATTTAGGGTTTTGAGGGGCTTGGGGTTTAGATTTAAGGGTTGAGGGTTTATGGATTAAAGTCTAGGGTTTAGGGTCTCCAGTTTCGATGCAACTGAAAGAGTCCAAGTACCTACATAATCGATGCTTTTGGGCTTCTAGTACCATAGGCAGCTCCCATAGACTGTCGGGATATTTGGGGCTTGGGTTTGAGGAATTCTTGTTTCAGGGACGTAGGGATTTAGGAAGTAGCATTGATAATAAGAATAGCAATAACCGTAATAGTAGTAAAGAATAGAAATATATGTATATATATAGTAACAATAATAACAGGAATACTAAAGAGCACGTATGCTAATAGTTGCTATTTTGTTCTTATGACAAGAACAGTTAAAATAGTAAGACCAGCAACAAACAATAATAGCAATAATCATAACAATAAGAGTTGCAACAACAGCAATCAGACACATATTTATAGCAGTAATATAGGGTTCCTTCGAGTCTCAAGCCCAGGCAGCGCTCCGCGCCGTGGAGGCCACCGCCGCACAGCGCGCCGCCACGGAGGAGGCGGCTGAGGAGGCCGCGGCCGCAGGCGCGGGGGGTTTAGGGTTTTAGGGTTTAGGGTGTAGGGGTTAGGGTTTGCTGCAATGTTGCGTAGCGGCAGTGTTTCATAGATTGTAAGACTCGTTAGCCGTTCTGTTGCTTGCGAATCGCAGCCATGGCCCGACTGTGGAGGGCCATCTCACAACTCACCCACCCCACGCCGTCCCAGCGGCAAACCACCCAAACCTTTGCATTTTAGGGTTTAGGGCCTAGACTCAGTTAGGTCCATCTTGGTCATGAACATTATTCAGAAACATAATTACTTCGTCTCAAGAATTTCAAGGCTGGGCTTCTGGAATGGCTCAGGGCTTGAGGATCCAGCGGCTAGGCCCCTCCCAAAAGAGTCGAGGTATTTGGAAGTTTGCAGGTTTTGAGCCCTTGCAACTCTGCAGGGTGGGAGGCCCCCGACCCTGGGAAATTGGGCCGCGAACTCCACAGCCTTGGAGTTGTTCGTCATGAAGGACGAATGGTACTGTCAGCTCTGAACATGCAAGAGATCACCCACTCAAAAATCTGGTGCCTGATTGGACTGGAAGTGCCGTCTCAAGAGGAAAATTCTCTTTGAGGGTCTCCATAGTATGAAAGGCTTCGAGAGGCGAGTGAGACGCTATGCCCTGGGAGGCCGTTGGGGGAGGCGCCCTGCAAAAGTTTTGGAAGGCCCTGGAAACCCTTGCAAAACTTTGGAAAGCAGGAGAGGCTTGGGCACTGAGGTCATGGAGGGTCTGGGACTGAGAGGCCCTGGGAGGCCCTGGCAGGGCCGGCTTCTGTTAGAAGATTTTGAGCCACTGCCCACCCCCTCCCGGCTCTAAGGTGCCCTGGTCCTGAAATTTGCTCGCAGAGCAGGCGCCCTTCAGAACAAGAGCCTTAAAGTTTTGGATAATGACTTTTATAAGGGACCAGTACTGGTCCCGAATAGAATTCAGGTACCTGGCCTCTGGTGGGTGCTAAGGCAGGCAAGACCTGCGCCATCGATGTCGAGGGGCTTAAGTGCCGCCCACCAGCGAAGGTGGGCGGCCTATGCCATGAGTTTTGGGCTTAGGGGTTTCGGCTTTAGGGTTTAGGGGTTTAGGGTTTAAGGTTTGGCTTTGGCAGCTTCGCAGCTCGACTCCCTTCCTCCACGCCCTACACTCCCCCAAGCTAACATGGACACCCATATAGTCCCCTTTTGGAAGGACACCCTAAACCCCCAAACCTTAAACCGCGTCCATTTTTCTCTTTACCCGTATAGGACTGTAGCCTTTTTAGGGCCCTTTCTTCCGGTCTCCATGTTAGTTTCCGGGAGTGTATTATTTGATAGTTTATGGAAAGTAGTTACCATTAGATACCAACTAAGTAAGACTGAGCTTATAACCCTATTGGTCATCCGCTTAACTAGACTGCTTGAAGGTTTATGGGAGGTAGTTACTAATTATACCTGTACGTAGGACCTTACGTAGAATGCCCTTAGCTGTTTAGGATTTAGGGTTCAGGACGTAGGTTTTAGGATGTAGGGTTTAGGACGTAGGAATTAGGATCCAAGGGTGTAGGATTTAGGGTTTAGGATCCAGGGTTCAGGACTTATGTTTTTCAATGTAACGGTTTTGGGTTTTGATGCTTAAGGCGCAGTAGGGTAGAGAGAAAGGCCCCATAATTTATACAAAACTTGCGAGCAGGGGGCCTCAGGAGTTTCCATGGAATCCACCCTAAACCCTGAACTCTAAACCTGAAGCCCTAACCTTATCAGGGACCCGCACAACCCTAAACCATATGCATCCCTAGGCTACTAAGAGTCCCTCATGTTGGGAATGTTTAGGGTTATACATATACACATGGATGTATATACATATACATATGTATATAGGGTTTAGGGAATTTTTAACGTTAGGGTCTCTTTATTTCTAGGTATTGTGCCCCCTTCACTGCCTGAAAGCATAAATGATACGTGCGATGTATGCTTGGCCTCCGACGACCTATGTGGGATTTCCAGAAATTATGGGCCCCTTCTGGAGACCCCTGTTTTGGAAACTCCCATGCAACGAGGACCACAACCGAGGTGTTTAAAGGGACGCAGTCAGGGTCCTCGATCCTAACTTCAGCCCCGAATTAAAAAAAAAAAGCATCCCGCAACAAAAACTCCTTAACCATAATGCCAACACGAAATACTTACTCCTTTAAGGGTCCTGAGAATCCACCTAAAAGGCCTAAGGCCCATGTCAAAGGGCCATACTTCTTACCTTGGACTAAGGCTCCTCAGACCACTACTAAGTTCTTCAGCTTCTTGATGATTTTTTGGAGGTTCACGGGACTTAGTAGCCACTCATATGTGGGCTCCTCTAAAGGGTTTGTTAGGACCAGTCGTATATAATATGCAAGGTTTGGCTAGGTTGTGGGGACTTAGTAACTGCTCATTTTCGGGCCCTTATAGCAATATGTAAGATTAGGGCTTGAGTTGTGGGGTTCATGGGAATACCTAAATACCTAAGAGCGGGGGCTACAATGCTACCTGTACTTGGGAAAACCTGAAATAAACCCTAGATCCTAAACCCTAGGTCTTAAACCCTAAAGCCTAAACCCGAGATCCTAACAAAAAAAACCTAGATCCTAAATACTCTCGATCCTAAACCCTGGGTCCGAAATTGAATTCCTCAACCCAAGATGGTAAGCCCTAAATCCTAAACCCTAATTAGATCCTAAATACCCTGGATCCTAAACCCTGGGTCTTAAACCCTAAATCCTCAACCCTATCTCCTAAAACCGAAATCCTGCGCTTAAAACCCTATATCCTAAACCCTAAAATGCGAAAACCTAAGCTCCGAAACATGGCGTCGACCGGCCAGGTGAACTGTCGGACCTCGAAGCGCGGCAGGCCCTGGGCTCCCCAGAAACAGATCCCTGTTGGGGGGCTGGGGTGTAGAATTTAACGGGTTTTGGGGTTTAGGGATTTAAGGGTTTAGATTTAGGGCTGTAGGTCTTTAGGGTTTATCACTGTAGGTGTTTAGGGTTTAGGGTGAAGGGGTTTTGGTCCTTTGGATAATGCATCATGGCAGGGACGTAAGCTAGAGGGATTCGAGGCTAGTACCACAGCTCTTGGCCTTCATGCCATGAGGCTCAAATCCTCTTAGAGTTTAGGGTTTAGGCCCCAACGCCCCAACTCTCAAGCGCTCTCGGCAAGCCGAAAGCAGCACCAACACCCTAATCCCTGAAGCCTTACCCCTCATCAATACTAAACCCCAACCCTCAGTCCCATCAACCCCGAAGTAACCCTAAATGCAGAAAGTATAACCCCCACACCCCTAAGAAACGGCAGCTTTAAAATGGGCCAGGAAACTGACCCTAAACTCTACGACCTAACACGTAAAGCCCGCAACCTGAATGCACGCAGTAAAAGCTTTAGGGTTTGGGTTTTGGGGTTGGTTAACCCCTATTCAAAATCTAAATTCCTCGCTGAAGATTACCCCAACGCCCAAAAACCTCTTCCACCCCCCTCCAATCTTCTTAAACTGCTTAAAATAGTCCCCGAAACTCCTAAAACTCCCCTAACCCCTAACACTTCGAAACCATAACACCAATTTTCTCCGTATATTATACGGATGTAAAAAACATTGGTGAAAGGGTTCCAGGATATCCCTGTATGACCTTCTGTACAACCCCATATGACCCTCCATATTTCTATATCCCTGAATCCTCAACCCTATGCAATAAAGCTTAATTAAGCCCTAAACCCCAAACCTTCAAAATCCCAAGCCCTACCCCTGCAAACCTAAGCCGTAAACCCTAGAACTCATGCCCTTCATTTCCACCCTGCCTGCTTCGCCTGGTCCCACCCATTACTATACTGGAAACTCATTGGGCCTCCGGTGCATCCGAGGCAGTTGAGTCCAAGGTTTGACTAAACAACAGGAGGTATAAGGGGGTTGGCAAACACTAAGCCCTTAAACCCTACATGAGTGGTTGCCAAAATTGTGGGTTTAGGGTTTAGGGTACCCTAACTATTAGGCTCCGTATGATAATAGGGATCCAAAAAGCGACCATAATTTTGACAACCACCCATATACCCTAAACGCCCTAAGGCTAGGGTCTGGCCACCTGGCTTCACCAAATTTCTGGATCAGGAGCCACGCGGTTTAGGGTTTAGGGTTCAGGGTTTAAGGTTTAGGGTTTCCGCTTGGACCCCAGGTCCTGGAGGCACCCGCGCTTGACTAACGAAAGGTTTCGGCAGGAGGGTACTGGAGGCCCCTGGAGGCGTGATCATAGTCGTAGTGTTTGCGCAGATGAGCGTGGGAAGCGAGAAGATGATGTTGAGGTGGGAAGTACCCCAGACCTTGACAGAAAATTACTTTGCGTGGTCGCCTGGCATGTCTCGCAGCTGTTGGGGAGTTTATAAAACTGGCGCCATGGCGTGGACCTGCGGCCCTGTAAAGGCAGATACAGTAGACCCCCAAAAACAAATCTCGTACCCTAAACCCTAAACCCTAAACCCTAAACCACAAGCCCTAACAGGCACGGCTCTCCGCGGAGCTCCGGCGCCGCCGTGAGGAGCATCGTCGGCGCTCCGAGCATCGCAGCAGGCCACGCCTGGGGGGTAAGGGCTTAAGCGTTCAGGGTTTAGGGGGGTAAGGGCTAATTTCCCAGGCCCCCGAAAGGATCCAAAAAATGGAACCCTCCAATAATGCCCTCTCTCCCCAATGTAGTGATGGGGGTCATTTTGGGGGTTCGATTTTTTGGATCCTTTAGGGGGCCTGGGTTCGTAACAACGGAGAAGGAATGGAAAGTACTACATTAGTCAGGGTTTAGGTTCCTACGTAGGCAATCCCTCCGCTGCTCTACAGTTCAAAAATGCTCATTGTGGCAGAGTACGCCCACTTCGATCAGGAATATGAAGCTGCATCTGTTTTTATGACGACATCTCAGTAAGGAACCCAGGGATGGCATAACGCAACGATGGGGCATATTCACAGTAATGTGGGGTAGGGCTTCAGTGGCAAGAGTCTGGGAGACTCAGCTCATAAATAGGCAGGGTAGCAGGTGGATATATGAAGTTTTTCAGGTATCTAACTACTGGCTACTCCTATTATCTGTCGGCATTGTGGTTCCTTGATTGTTACCTCAAAAAAAGTCTCCCAAAGCGCTGAAAGTTGTAATTCTACGGAAGAAGGTGGGACACAGCCCTTAACCCCAAACCTAGAAGAAAGGTCCAGCAATTGACACAGACTGGACATTTCTGCAGATGGTCCGTACAGAACCTTTAAGCTTACCACGGTTTAGGGTCTATGGTTTGGGGTTTAGTGCTTACTTAGGGAGGGTTTCTTAATTGCAGTAAGCAGGGAGCGAATGAACTGTATGTATCCATATGTATGTATGTATGTATGTATGTATGTATGTATGTATGCATGTATGTATGTATGTAGGTTTACTTATTTCTAGTCCCTATATATTCCTGCCTTTCTTAGGCACCCATTATTTATTTGCTTATGAGAAGACCCCGGGTGAGGGGTTAGGGCTTTCTTCATGGTCAATTTTTTGATTTGCAAAGTTTAGATTGATCATTGGTTCGCCGCCGGTTAAGACTGGGTTGGTCACTATTTGCGATTTGCGCTCTCGAAAGGACTATCTTCTTTGGTATTAAGTGGGTTCAAGTAAGCCCAATTCCCAAAGCGAGGGTGCTATTGCAGTCATCTCGACAATTCTGTTGGATGGCCAGCGCGAAGCTCTGGTTGATCGGAGAACTGAATATCCTTCTGCTTGTTATGTCCTGAAACAAAGGACCTTACAGAGACGATGCTGCCCTTTTTATTGTGTGCCTCTGTGAGGTTCCATACTGGATTCAGGGGAGTGTATACCTGTGATTCCCTTCATCTGTGGTGCAGTATTTCCCGCTGAGTAATAGGCAGAACCCATAAACCTCAACGTAAATGGAGCCACATGTAGCCCCTAAACCTTATAAACCCTAAACCCTTAACTATGAACCCCAAACCCTAAACCCTAAACCCTAAACCCTAAACCCTAGCTTGAGGCGCAAGGCTGAGTTGCACCAAGAAGCCGCGGAGCAGGAGGCAATCTTGGGAGCAAGCCTGTTTCGGGGGGCTTAGGGTATAGGGTATGGGGTTTAGGGGATTTAGGGTTTAGGGTTTAGGGTTTAGGGTTTAGGGTACAGAGGGTATAGGGTTTAGGGTATAGGGATGATGGAAAAGAAAATGGAAACTATTATAGTACTATTGGGTATATATATAGGGGCTATATAGGGATAATGGAAAAGAAATTGGAAACTACTATCGTGTCTTTGTTTAAGGGTTGGGGTGGGGGCCGGAAGCCGCAAGGATTACGGGGTTCAGGTTGGTTTTATGGTTTTGTGTTTAGGCCTGTAGTTGTGTGATTTGGGTGACTGCACTTTTTTGGGGTAGAGTTTCGGCGTCAGGCGCCAGGCGGATTGCGTGAGACAAGCATATGATGGCAGGGAGATACTTCTTCCAAGTATTCAAGCTGGTTTGTGGAGCAGTTTCACGGAGTAGGTTTCGGGTTTCCAGCTCTTCCAGGTTTTCATGGCAACCATAAACCCAAGTTTCAGGGTTTAGGGTTAAGCCCTTGGGTTGAGGAGTTCAGGCTTCTTGCAAGTAGTGTGAAGAGGTTATTCGGTAACCCCAGGCCAGCCTGCAAAGTTTGGACTTTGCTAGTCACACGTTTTAGCTATAGGGTCCTAATTGGGGGATTTTTGGTCACTAAGCCCTGAACCGCGTGGCTGCTCCATGTTCTTCTCCATGCGGTGTCTTCAGCATCCTACGCCCCACACCTTGCATAGGCCTGTTAACCTTTCGCAAAGGACCTGATAGAAAACCCTACCCTAAACATGTATTGGGTTTCGGGTTTAGGATTATAGGCCCTCAACCCTGAACCAAGCTCCAAATAGAGCCAAACCGACAGATAGTTATTCTCGAGCATCAAACTTTTGTACGTTGCTCTGGGAACAGCGTAACTAATTCATGTCTGGTTGTGTGGCCACCCCGCGGGTACACCCTAAACCCATGAATCAAGAATCATGAATCCTAAGTTCAAAACCCACACACTGCATCTGGAACCCTAAGCCCTGAATCCTAGCTCTTAAATCCTAAGCTCCAACCCCTAAATCCTTAATGCTGTGACATCCTATTGCCCCTTGTACACCCTATGTAACCCTTGTATAACCCGAGCTTTTCATTTTTGCCACATGCTTCTCGATTTGATTCTCCATTGTGGTAGGCCCCATCGGCCTGTAACGGCGCAAAAATTGCGTCCTCGCCTGAGCCCATTTTTGCTGGCCCTCGCAGTGTTTGGCGCACATTCCAAGGCTTGGAAGCACGCGAAGTGCTGGTGCCGTCAGCAATTCTGTGTTTCAGGAAAATGTACGAACAGCGCCTTGACCCGG
>CAJNIZ010013280.1:58148-99276 GCA_905231905.1 Symbiodinium pilosum
ATTGAACCACCCAGTCGACCTTTTACAGTTTCCATGTCCTTTTCCCTTATCCCAAAAAAACCTACATGCGGCTATCCCAGCTTTAAGGCTTAATCAGTTGCCAGGTGTTTTGTGTGGGTCACTAGTCATAAGCTCAGCTTTTCAGATCCCCGGTGCTATTCTCAAGCATGTCAGAAGTCCAGGGTTTAGGCTGTAATATTGGGGTTATATTGGGGTTATATTGAGATAATGGAAAAATAGAATGGAAACTACTATAGTATAATAGAGTATATAAGGGGCTATATTGGGGTAATATTGGGGCTATATTGAGATAATGGAAAAATAGAATGAAAACTCTTATGCAGGGTTGGGTTTAGCAGATGCAAATCTACGTTCTACTAGGGATTCCGGGGAACTTTTGAGTTTTGGGCAAGTGCTATAATATACTTGCCAGAAGGGAACTACATAGGAGGTTCCCGAAACCCTAAACTCTAAACCCAAGCTTACCAAACTCTATATGGAAGCCGTACCGAATCAGGACTGCTTTGGGGGAGATCGGAGAAAGCCCTAAACCCTAAACCCAGGTCATGTAGGGTTTTGGGTTTAGGGTTCCCCATTATGTACAGTACCCCCAAAAATGTTAATCTTTCTGGTAATGACGTCCCAAAACAGGATGTCAGAACTTTGTGAGACTTGCCATATAAAGCTTGCCTAGGGCTTCGTTGAACCAGGCTAGCTCCAAACCCCGCAACCCAAAAGACTCAATCCCCTATACCCCTGAACCCTAAACCCAAAACCCAGTCCTAAAACCTTCCCCGCCCAGAACCCTACAGTTGAGGCCAGACCTCAACGGAATGAACTACGATTGCGACACCAACTACCCTTCCAAGTATTGGCCTCGAAGACGTGGCTTCAGGTTTATAAGACTTGGAGTGTATATTTGCGGATTTAGGGGTTTAGGTGCTAGGGACTTTGCTAATGTTGAGGCGTTTAAAGTTTTAGGCGTTTGGGGCCTTATTAGGGTTGAGGTGGTTAGGTTTTCAGGCTTTTCGGCTTTATCAAGGTTGAGGGGCTGAGGGCTTAGGGGTAGGGATGTAGGAGCTAGTAGGGCTTAGGGCTTAGGGTAGGAAACACTCAAGGTTTTACCATATTATATGATAACCTGTATGAAGTAGGGGTTTTGATATGGTATTTGGTGAGTGTTCAAAGGGTTCCTTAGGAATATTGGTCGGTGTGTATATTGGGTCTCAGATTTGGGAGACAAACCATTGCTCTATGCGCCTATATCTAAGCCTTGAGGAATATCTAAGCCTTGAAGACTTACATGTCCGGTGTCTTTTCTCGCAGGTTTTTAGTAGCGAGTGGAAGAACAAAATGGCAAGTATTATCTCAGGCTTAAGGTAGGGAGAGTGGACAAGAACATGGAAGCTACCATCTGATGGGAGATTGCAAGTCTGATCCCCTAGACCCTAAAGCGCCTAAACCATGAACGCTGAAACCCCCAAGACCTTAACCAGAAACCTCCAACATAGGCATCCGTTCTTCCATTACCCACTAACATTCCCTAAGGGTCCATGTACCCAATACTTGGGTACTTGGGATTTGGGTAATGGTAATTATAGTATTGGTTTTGGGTAAGTATATAATTATTAGGAACTTGGACCCTTAAGGCTATAGTCTAAACTCCTAGTAGCCCCCTTAATATCCCCTATAGCCTATACTAGTCCCTATATGATCCCCTATACTGGGTACTTGGACCCTTAGGGATTCGTGTCTTAGGTGTGAGGGTGGAGGGGTTTAGGGTTTGTCCTGTGTATCCTTTAGGTTTTAGGGTTTATGGTTTAGGGTTATCCTTGGTGAAGGATTTATAAGCTTAGCTTTTGGATGTACGGCTTGACTCTTCGACCTTTTCGGGAACACGAAGCCCTGCATAAACTTAAAGGTTTGCCTCGGACAGGCCCTACATACCTTGAGGCTTCTATACAACGCACTTAGTAGTGAGAAGCAGGTACGAAATTATGGTTTGTTATATTCCCTAAGGGTCCAAGTACCTAATAATCATATACTTTCCCCAAACCAATACTATAATTAATTACTATTACCCAAAACCCAAGTATCCAATTATTGTGTACTTGGACCCTTTGGGTGTTATGTTGTCTAAGAGGCACAAGTTCTGACAGCGCCCGAAACAGTTCGGATGCAAAGATTATGAAGAACCGAAGTGCTTGCCTCTTGTTAATGGGAATTGAAGGAATGGGTCCTTGGTACCATTGTGTGGCTACAATTGGAGTTACATTATGATGATATCGGGCTTCTATCCCTTCATTCCCTGCTACCAATAACCCAGAAGCCTAAGTCCTAAACCTGAAATCCTAAACCCGAAGTCCTAAACCGTGACCAAGCAGCACGTATTTGGGGGATGAGACCTTGGTCTAGAGAGTCTAGGGAAATAAGGGAGGAACAAATGGAAAATTGAATTCAAAAAGGGATTGCATGCGGGCTATGGGGGTTGTAGGGGTCTTCAAGGGATGCAGACTTGAACATGAATGGCTTAGGGTTTAGGGTTAATTCAGCAGCTCAGCCCTTGGAACCCGTGTGCCGCGTCTTGACTGCTCAAGCCAAAGGGTGAGTACATGTAGCATGCCACAGGCAGCTCGTGTGCAAACTTGTGCCGAAGTTCTGGCTGTTTTGCTCAAACCCAGCATGGGTGATAGTAACAAGGGGTACCAAAACAAAGAAACCTTGGTAGGATGTCTCTTGCACAAAGCTGGAAGAAGCTCATACTGGATGCCACCTTTTCGTGGGGTTCTGTTTTCAGGGCGCCGCTGCTCCAAAAATACCGTACCTGTACTTCTGTCCAAACAAAAGAGTGCTTGATGTAATCCAAACGGGGTGCATCGAATCCTTCTTCAATCCTACACATCCAGTGGGTTCGTGTCAGAAACTACCAACCCCCCATTCCCAAACCCATAATCCTTAATCCTGCGCCCTAAGCCCTACACCCTAAACCGCTCCAAAACCCCTAAAGCGAAAACTCTAAGCCCCTAAGCCCTCCATCTCGGGCAGTTACAGTTACCCAAATGAGCCATAATCTAAACCCATAAAAGGAGGTTATATGGGGGGCTATTTAGGGACTACTATAGGCTATAGGGGATTAAGGGGGCTACTAGGAGTTTAGACTGTAGCCCTAAGGGTCCAAGTACCTAATAATCATATACTTACCCAAAACCAATACTATGATTACTATTACCCAAATCCCAAGTACCCAATTATTGGGGACATGGACCCTTAGGGTAGCTTAAATGGCGACATGGACTCAAAGGCGAGGTCGTTTCACTTCGAAGGCCTGGTGTTCTAAATCTTAAGCCCTAACCCCTAAACCCTACGATCCTAAACCCCAAACCCTCAACCTCATCTAGGGTTTAGGGTTTAGGGTTTAGATCTGAAACCCTAAACCCTTAATCTAAGTCTAAGCCGTAAATCCTAAGCCTAAGCCCTCAACCCCAAATACTTTCATCCTATACCCTAAGGGTCCAAGTACCTAATAGTCATATACTTACCCAAAACCAATACTATAATTACCATTACCCAAATCCCAAGTACCCAAGTATTGGGTACATGGACCCTAAACCCTAAACCCTCAATACCCTAAACCCGATATATCCCTATATACCCCTATAGGTCCCTTTAAAGGGGACCTTATTCTTGGGTACATGGACCCTTAGGGATAAGCCCTACTCGCAGGCGAGGTGGCGAATGCTCGCAGGCGGCTGTGTGGCGTGGTCTCTTCTGGGCCTTCAGGCTGGGAAGATTGAAGGTTTGGAGTGTGTTGAGGGTTTGGAGTGTGGCGATTTTAGGGGTTTAGGGTTCAGGGGTTTAGGGGTTTAGGGTTCAGTGTTTAAGTTTTTAAGGTTTGGGGTTTAGAGTTTAGGGATGAGGATTTAGGGATTTAGGGATTAGGGTTGAAGGTTTGGGGTCTGGCGGGTTCGGGTATAGGGTTCACCCAAATGCCTAGGGTTTCCCGACAGCCTAGGTTTATCGACCGTGTCAAGTTGGGCTCCGCTTGGAAGTTTGTGGGGGCAGGGTCGGCTACAGCAATCTCAGCCTGTAAAACGCAGTATTTCGGGAACCCTCTTGCAGAAATCATCGCATTCATGTTTGAGAGTGTCCGGTGGCCAGAGCATCCATGCCCAAAACATAAGTTTGTTCATGTTCGAATGTAGCCCGCTACCAGAACATCCAAGCCCAAACCACGATACCGTGCATGTTCGAGAGCATTCCCCTACCAGAGCATCCATGCGCAAGCCACAATAACGTTCGTGTTGCAAGTGCATCCGAGTACCAGACTCGCTGCCCCCAGTGAAACGAACTCTATGTCTCCGGGAACCCTGCTGCAAAAGAACGCGCGAAGTGGAACAACATGCTTTTCATATATAGCCTCTAATCGCGCATACACAGACAAAAGCCTGACTATCAACGTTCGGCTGTGTATGCTACACCCTCTTCCACCTGGAAAACGCAGCACTTTTGCACAGCCTGGCAAATTCACTACGCACAATCTCACGAAATTCGTATGCAACATAGCCATATTGAAATGTACCATGCCAAAACCATGGGTTTTCGCGCATCTTTAATGCAGAAAGATGCCCCATCCTCATGTCAGGTCGGAGCTGTGTGCGGCATTTTGTAACACATATCCGCGCAATCATGGCCGCAGCTTCGTACAGCAGAAAGATCCGGCCATGCAGAAACCCCTGCGAGACGCAGTAATCCTAAGGGTCCAAGTACCTAATAATCATATACTTACCCAGAACCTGTACTGTTATTACTATTCCCCAAAACCCAAGTACCCAATTATTGGGTACATGGACCCTTAGGGTTACCAAGTAACTAGCCCCGTGTCTGCCCAGAAGAACTCCCGGAGAACCTCGAGGGTTTGGGCTGCGAGGCCGGCACGCCAAGCAGCGCGCTCATCCAGCACAGCGGACCCAGAGACGTAGAGGCGGGAAGGGGTTTAGGGTTTACATAGGGTTTATAGGGGAAGCCTTTTAGCCTCCAGTCATAAATGTAGGTCATGGTTTGTAGATTTAGGGCTTTGGGCTCAGGATGTTTCAGTCTAGGATTTAGGGTTGGAGCAGCCTAGGGCTGCACAATGTCGGTAACATTTGCTGACATGAGTTCTCGATATACGTATTGTTTATTTCCTTCGGCCTCTTTAGGGGAAGGATACTGCTGAAGATATCAAGGTGGCAGGCTCATCAAGCTTAAGGTTAAGGGTTTAGGGTTTATGGGTTTAGGGTTTAGGGGTTTAGGGTTTAGGTTCAAGACTAACATGATCCCGTGCGTAAGCCCCAAAACCCTAAACCCAGTATCAACTTTTTAGTATGGTTAGAATCATGTAGAGTTCATGATCCCTTGATAAAACCTTAAACCCTAAAAACAAGTATCAACTGTTTAGGATGGTTAGAGTCAGAGTTTTCAGTATTACAGTAATGTGGACCCATGATTAATAACCCCCATCCCCTGAATAGGGATTATAATAGGGATCCTACCATTAAGGCCCTAAGAGGGGGGGGGCTTATTAATTAGGGGTCTGCATTATCAACTGTATGGGCCAAATCTTAAGGCAGTGGGCCTCAGACCCTAGTGCCTGCGAAGAGCAGTTGGATTTTCGCCTAAGGGGTCAGGAACTGCTCCCACAGAAGGTACTAGGAGTTCTGCTTCATGGTTCAGGGTATAGGGATCTAGGGTCAAGGGTTGGTTAGGTGGGAGAAGCTCGCAGATACAGGGCAAATCTCCATGTCGTGCGTGAGGAGTTGCACCTTCTGATGTTCAAAAATCCTGTTGCAGTTGCACATGGCCCCCTAAACCCTAAACCAGAAATGGGTAAAGAAAGTTGCCACAAGCTCTTGAAGATGGCGGGGCCCATGAAAACGTTTGCGCTGACACCTCATGATGGCTTAAGATCCAACCGTACCATAAGGGCCTCCAATCCACAATCCTGTAGGGACCATGTAGGTATAGGGTCTAGGGTTTAGAGCTTAGGATTTAGAGTGTAGGCTTTGGCGCAGGTATATGGTAAGCACTTAGGGCCCAAAGGGGTTCCCATAGACTTATTTGAATGCCCAAGTATAATACCACGTAGCTACGTGGACCCTTTGGGAACATGCGCAGGCCAAATTCCTTAAACCCTAAACCCTAGACCCTAGACCCTAAACCCTAAACTAAACCCCTTGCCAGTGTTGAGCTGTTTTGGGTTCGAATTTCGAACTACGGGCGCCCGGCTGCAAAGCCAGCACAGGGTTGCAGAGTTCAGGGCTCCATGGGGTTTCCTTGAGTTTAGGGTTTAGGGGTTAGGGTTTAGGGATCAGGGTTTAGGGTTTCGGGATTGGGGGGTAGGGTTTAGGGATTGCGGTTTAGGGCTTAGGGTTTGATCAAGTAGTCGGGGACCTTCACAGGTGAATCCGGACCTTAGCCTTCAGCCTGAATTTTCCCAACCCTTCCAGCCGGAAATTATGAAGGGCATTGAGGGAGCTGAAGTATCCGAGGGGAGATAGAACAACAAGTACATGTCTGACTTTTCTTGGGTAGTTGTGTCATTCATACACAGCTCTCTGAGTGAGGCAGGTGTGGGGGATCTAGACGACCTCATCTCTGCAAAGGACACGCCAACATCTTCAAGTCTTCAAGCCAAACAAGTCATGCCCGAACCACTCCCAAACACATGAGCTACTGTCAATATTAGCCTTACCTCGGGACCATTAATGGTGGACACGGGGGTCCTTCTTGTAGTTTAGTATAGTCCTTAGTCCCTGATAATGAAGCCATGTCCATTAATTCATGTAGACAACATGGACTGTAGCTCACATCCCGGTCACGCTAGGATTCTACTACACCCCCTGCAGGCCCCTCTTCATTAACCACCATCACCACTCCTTACGAAACCTAACGGGTAGGATAGCTTTGGATGGGCAGTAAACCCTAAACCCTAAACCGGGTGGTGGGGCACCACAGGTCTTCTGGGACTTGGACAACCTCATTCCTTACAGCGGCGTCTCTCTTGGAGCATGCTGCTCAAGTATATATAGCCGGCTGGGCAACAATGGCAGCGGCACTCCAAATGTGCGGCTGTATGCAGCACGGCTGGGAACTAGAGTCCTTCTTTATTTTGGATGTGCTTCAAGACTTTGCGTTGTGTGGTCCATTTTTGGCACCCTCAGTGATAGATTGCAGACCACAAAGAGGCCCTAGTTGAGGGCTCTATCCAGGAATTCGCATGCAGGTCGCATTCAGCGTACATGGAGACATAGAGCGAATCACAATCGATGGGTCTTAAGTAGTCATGACTCCTGAACTAAACTGTTGAGTTTGCTTTGGTGCTGCAAAACTAAGGCAAACGAGAACACGTTCCGGCGGATTTTTCTGCGGAATGCCACCAAGCGCACCATGAACCAAAGCGTTCAGGTTTGGAAGTCACGGGCTGCCACCCCACAGCCCACCAAAAACTTGGCGCATCATGTACTGTGCAGCTCTCACTGCAGTTGTTTTTCCCTAGCCAGGTCCTGGGGAGAGGTTCTTCTGATGACATGGTTCACGACATTTCCTGCTGCCTGCGGGCTGCGGATGGCGCTACTGTGCGGCTGAGACTCGCCGTGGCAATGCCCAAGTCGCAGCTGGACGCTTGGGAGACTAGATACTGTAGGCTGTCAAAATTTCGTTTTTGGGGGCCAGAGGGTAAACATTTTTCTGACCACCCCACCCATAATATGCATGTTTCGCAATGCTCCCCGCATTATCCTTGATTGGGCACAACCAATGTATCCATAGGGCCCCGAATGGTACACGACATTTTCAGAATTCGTCACATGGGAGTTGCAGGCAGGGGCATGGGGGCATTTGAAAGTTATGATGGGTGCAAGGAGGGTTCTATCACGTCGGAGGAAGAAGAAAGAAATGCTCGATGCCTGAATTGCTCGGCAAAGTTGCACCCGAAGAGGCCATACCACACAGGTTACCACAGAGGCTTCTTAGGATCATCTCGAGATCTCAAGCCTTCTTTGGACAGTCTCTAGAAGAAGCATTGTATCATGTGGGCTGTCTGAGTTTTGATGACGCACCTCAGCGATAGGTTCACATGAGCCCGCATACCTGTATAGAGCACGTTTTGAGAAATGGCCCCCTGACCCGTACTTGGAGCTCAGGGGTACGTAGATCTACCCAAGATTGATGAGCTGTGCTGCTATCAGCAGTAGTTGTCAGGGGAGTTCAGATATATAGATAAACAAACATGGCAAGAGTCGCAGTGCCACCTATACTGAGGCCCCTAACTTTAAGCCCCTAAGATCTAAACCCCAAATCCTTTGACTATCCAACCCAAACCAACGCGCAAGTAAGGAAAGGTTGCGGCAAGAGGCAGGCAAGCTCGGATTCCTCTTGAGCAACCCGGATTCAACTGGGTGTTTGCCTAAATCAGGGTACGATTTTCGGGTCTCAATAATAAGGATTATAGTATTTCGGTTTAAGCCCTGCATGTACTCCCATAAGCATTATATACTAAGGGAATCTAAGGGACATATTTGAGATTAGGATGAGGGAGGCTGTTTACTGTGAGACCTAAGCCCTGAACCATCGATACCCCCTTGAAAGGGGTGTTTAAAGTTGGCACGAAAGGGATTGTGAGCTTGAGAGAGGCTCGTTTGGGGTATGCCAATCAAGAATCCATTGGCCCATGTAGCATACCCAAAGGGTCCATGTAGCTCTATAGTACATACCTGGGCCCTAAAGTAGTTTCATGGGAGCCCCTTTGGGCCCTAAGTATATAGCGTATACCTACATGGACCCACCGGATATAGTATATAACCCGAAACCCTAAGCCCTAAACCATAAACCGGTGCTTAAGGCTTGCAATTTTGTTGTAATCGCCCCGGACCTCCCAGTGAACTGGCTCTCCTAGGCCCTAACCCCTGAACCCTAAGTCCCTCTAAATCCTCTAAACCCTCTAAACCCTCAAGCCCAGATAAATACAAATTGTATAGGGCAAGTTAAACCGGAAACTCTGTCAAAAGTCGCTCAAAACTCCCGACCTGAACCCTATACAATTTGTATAAACCCTGAATCCTAAACCCTAAACCCCACCCTAAACCCTAAACCCTCAACCCTGAACCCCAGGCATGCAGGATGCCAAGGCCGAGCTCATTTTCGTGAATTTGCCACAGCACCTCAGGTCTTCATCAGAGTCATCTGGGCTATAGTCTAAACTCCCACACGGTTTAGGGTTTAGGGTTGAGGGTTTAGGGTTGAGGGTTTAGGGTTTAGGGTTTGGGTCTAAACTCCCGAAAGGGGCGTTATATAGGGGATTATATCGGGGACGAGTATCGGGCTTATTAAGGGGATACTATGAGACTATAGCTGATCTGGGCTGTTCTCAAAATTATGGGCCCCTTTTCCCTCAGTATCAGGGTCCAAGTTCTACCCATATAAGGGGATATATAGGGATATTTAGGGTTTAGGGTTTAGGGTCCAAGTACCCACACTATTACCCAAAACCCAAATACCTACTTATTGGGTATTTGGGCCCTAAACCCTAAACCCTAAATATCCCTATATATCCCCTATAGATCCCCTTTACAGGGGACCTAATTATTGGGGGAACTGACGTGTTGAGGTATTTTGCGCTTTATGGTGCTAACCTTCATCTCACCATCCTACCTTCGCTGCCCCAGGCTGCGGA
The DNA here is from genome assembly GCA_905231905.1 of Symbiodinium pilosum. NCBI lineage: Eukaryota > Dinophyceae > Suessiales > Symbiodiniaceae > Symbiodinium > Symbiodinium pilosum. The sequence continues at coordinate 67,858 of CAJNIZ010013280.1, forward strand.
CAAGGCGAACTTTCTGGTTTAGGGTTTAGGGTTTAGGGTTCAGGAGGCCCCCCCACCCTGTAATAGTGTTGATGGATGAAATCTTGCATCACCTTAGGTCCCTAAAGTCCTAGGAACTACAATAATTTAGGGCCCCTAGGTGGTGCAAGATTTCATCTATCAACAGTAGTGCTATCATAGGAATATAAGAGGACCCTACTATAGTTACTACTATCCCTTGTAGTCACTATTACAGGGTGGGGGTCCACCCAAGCTATAGCCTGAAGTCCTAAAAGGTGGTTATATAGGGGGTTAGATAGGAGGGGTAGTATAGGGCTTATTAAGGGGGATACTAGGAGTTGAGACTATACCCTAAACCCTAAGCCCTTAAACCTTAAAGCTCAAAAGGGCTTCAGAGCTTATAGTTCAGGGTTTAGGGTTATAGGGCCCTGGGGTTGGTGTTTTCAAAGGGTTATAAGTTACGAGAGTTTTAGGGCTTAGGGTCAGAAGGTGTAAGGGGGTATGTACATATATGTATATATATGTAGGAGTATTCAGATTCAGAATTTGGGACTTTACCAAAATAATGAAGAAGCAAATGGGGAAAAACAAGCCATAGGGATAGCGATATGCAAATTGGGAGCATGTAGTTTTTCATGGGGTTACGGTTCAAAAAAAGTATGGGTTGCCACAACTTAGGGTTTAGGGTTGCTAGGCCTTGGGGTATGGGCTTAGGGTGTACTGTATAGTATGTGGGTGTCTATACGTTTCCCATCTATGTATGGGGACACCCAGATTGCTTCTTGCTCTGCTAAAAAGTGCGGACTTCCCTATCAACAGTTGCCCCAAGGGTCCAAGTACCTAATAATCATATACTTGTCCGAAGCCTGTCCTATAATCCCTTTCCCCAAAACCCAAGTACAAGAATTATTGAGTACTTGGACCCTAAACCCCAAACCCTAAACCCTAAACCCTATATATCCCTATATACCCCTATAGATCCCTTTAAAGGGGACCTAATTACTGGGTACTAATTATTGGGTACTTGGACCCTCTGGGTTCTAAACTTGATCCTTAGCCGTTGGTGGCCCCGAAAAGCTGCACCGCAGCATGCTCTTAACCCTGAAGACCGCAACCCACTGCCCTAAGCCCAAAAGTGCCAGAATTGTCATTCCTAGAGTAGACTAGTTGGGTACTGCCCCCACCCAGAAACAGCCTGCAATGAGGGAAATATTAAATTTTTTACACGTCCAAACTAGAATTCCTATCCAACTCTTTCTGAGTGTAGACAGCAACCTTGACCCTGAAGCCCGAACCATGGGCTTCGGCCACAATGATTGATACTACGCTACTTCCCTCCCACGTTCTTCTTGATGGTACCTGTGCCTCGACATTGCGCGCATGCATAATGGATGTTAGGGGGTTGGGGGGGAAATGTGCTTTGGGGGGGGTACCCTGCTAATGGCTGCGAAGGCGATTGTTGCTGATATCGACCGCCTGATGCGAAATCCACAGCTGCGACTCCGACCCGGAGTTTTGTGTACCCTGACACGGAGCAATGTTAGGGATCCTTCATTGCTTGGGGGTATGGGATTCCTTATATTTATGTAGAAAGGATCCGTTTCTCTTCCTGCGGTAGTGTGGGCTAAGTGAGCTTGAGTTTTAAGGTTCAGAGTTTCCCTTCTAAGTCGTTTACCTACCTGATTTCCAGGTTGACAAGGTAAGTAAAGCCGCGATTTTCAGGAGTGCCAGGGAAAATGCTGGCAATTTCAGAAGAACCCTAAACCCTAAATCCCTAAACATCCCTAAACGTTCTGTGGAATTCTGATCCGTAAGTAAACTGCAAGTTGCATGTATTTTCCCTTAACAGAAACCCCTAAGCCCTAAATCCTAAACCTCATTTCAAACACTGAGCCCTGCACCCTAAACCATAAATCCCAAACCCTGAATCTTATAGCCTAAACCCTAAACCTCAACCACTAAAAAGTGAGATATGAAAAAAAAGAAGCTTTTGCATACCAAGCCGGTTTTCCCGGTAATCCGGAACAAAGGAGGATAGTGGCGGGACTAGGTAGGGTTTAGGGTTTAGAGGGGTTATATAGGGATAATGGGAAAGAAATTGGAAGCTACTGTTTCACGGTTTAGGGACTAGGGTTTGAGTGTAGGTTGCGGGGTCTAAGGTTTAGGGTTCAGGGTTTCGGGTGTAGGGCTCAGGGTATCTTGAGATTACTTCATGGTTAGCCAGAACAACCACCAATTGCACTTTAGTGAGGCTTGAGTCAGGTAAGTGATAAACTCGAACGATGCCAGAATTGTACTCGGGCGCCTGCAGGGACTGAAAATCTTTGAAGGTCTTGCAGGTGTGGTGGGTGTCTGGGCTTTGGGAGATTATAGGATCCAGTTCTAGTGGGGAAGGGTGCCCGCATGGCCCTCATGGCAACCCTGCATCTACTTGGAGGTTTGCAGTTTTTTAGTACCTGTATGTAGCTGGTCTTGCAACCCAATTTACACTTCCTGCGATGCCCCAAGTACAAATAGGGTTATGGCCTGTCAAAAAAATACGATAAGCCCTCTGAGCCTTTAAGCAAACCCTACCCCCCAAAGTACTACCCTAAGCCAAACAAAAACTTTAAGCCATAAAAGAGCGAATCCCAAGTCCCGATGGCTAAGAGTATCCTTAAGTTTCACCTTGAGCTGCCGAGCCTTGATGCTGGAACCTTCACCCTGAATGGCCTCATCCTTGACATGCAGTTCCAACTCATAAATCCTGAAACCTTAACTCAACCGCCGAAAGATGTGGTTGGTTCTCAAACTTATGGTGCCCTTCCTGGGTCCCTATCATATTTTTTTGGGCACCCGAAAAGGTCATGATTTTGGCAACCCCCGCGTATACTATAGAGGCCTAATTCAAGCCCCTCATCTTTCCTGCAATGTTTCGTATGTACATGAGAGAACAGGCAACCCCAAGGAATTCATTCTCCCATTTCTGCCCTGTTAAAGCAGACTTGTAGGCCTGGTGTCGGATGATGGGGAGTTGACCTTTGCCTCTGCCCTCCGCCGTGCGCGAAAGTCGGGCTGGCACACGGTGCTGGTGAGCAAGCGCCCTGGCAAGCTGTTGTTCATGGGGGCCGTGGCAGCTTACTTGGGCAGTCATGGGGAGTTAGTTTTCAAGCGGGCGGATAACTCCTAGAAGCCAACTATCAACCTACTTACTAAGGAGCTACTGTGGGGTCTGCAGAAGTTGTTTGTTTGTTGCATCTACTGGTTCTACAAACTGCGAAGATACGGCTTCCCATAGCGTAGTGAGATGAAGAATGATGAAGAGCCCCCTTGTATTAAATGAGCTATAGTCTAGACTCCTAGTATCCCTCTGAATAACCAGTCTTATAGTAGTCCCCCATATAAGTCCCTGTGAGGAGTTTAGAGTATAGCTTACGCGGGTCCAACCCATGTCACGCCGGGATCCTTGGGATGGGTGCGAGCTGTTTGAGACAGCCCCATGTGTTTTAAGGTTTGGGGTTCTTTGGGGTTTAGGGCTTTAAGGTCGAGGGTTGTTTGGGTTTGAATGCCGGGTTTGCGTTTAAGGTTAATTGTAGGGATTAAGAATGTTGGTTTCTGTTTTTGTGCTGGTCCTTTGTCAGCAAACCGGCTCATAGCGCGGCTTTAGGCGAGAGGGCGCGTCTACCAACCTACATGCCAGTTTCCCTAAATAGGGCTGCCCCAATTCCTCATTATAGGGACGCTAAACCCTGAACCCTCAAGTTTTTGAAGCCCCCCCAAAAAAATCTGGCGGACAGTCATCAGCATCGTCTGAACATGACACGTCACGAAAGACGACCGCAAGGCTTAGACCAAGAGGTTGGATTTGTTTTGGGGTTTAGAGTCCAGTGTTTAGGGTCTAGGGCGTAGGGTTTTGGAGTATGTGGTTTAGAGCCTAGGCAATTAGCCCTGCACTGCCAGGTATCAAAACGGAGCCAATGTATTTTCGGTCTGGAAACTCTCATTGACATCCCCGACCAGACGTAGAATCACAAGACTTGTCCTGCGCCCTCTTTGTACTCAGGGGGGCCAGACGGATTTACTGAGTATGCCAAAGCTCAGGATACCTGTGAGTACGTTACTACTTAGCTTACCGTTGTAGTAAGTGATATGCATACTCACTAAGTCCCCCTGACACTCCAAGTAGCGTCTTGTTTGCCTTTTCCCAAGATAGTTTTGATGTGTATTAGTCGTGGGATTGCTAGGTCGTAGCTCTGGCTTTGATATCTACAAGGCTTGCATCTTGGGGTTTGCAAGCGCTGAACTTTGCTCCTCAGTCCTCAGACGGAGATTCAACATCAAGGTTCACTAATAGTCCCTGAATATGTAGGGCACCCATGAACGGGACCATGATTTGCCAACCTCCTGTAGACTTTAGACCCTAACCCTAAGCCCCATAATCCAGGCTTTGAACCTGAATGCCTACAACGGCATATTAGTCGCTAAAATCCTAAACCCTAAGCCCTTAACCCTAAACCCTAAATCCTAAACCTAAGCCCTTAACCCTAAAACCTAAACCCTAAATCCTAGGCCCTAAGTCCTTAACTCTAAACCCCTGACGTCTGCCGGCCATCCCAGGAATGGAAGCTCACGAACAATGTACGGAGCTTCCCGCCGTATCCTAGGCTCCGAAACCCAGACTGACCTGCGGTTAGCAGTTTAGGGTAAATCCTTAGGGTGTAAGTAGGGTCGAAACCCGAAAGAAGCAGTTTGGGGTTTTAGGATGTGAGTTTTAGGATTTAGGGTTAGGGTTTACCCAATACTGGAGAATAGAAGGGGAAAGGAGATGGAACATGAAATGGAAACTGGGGCTAGAAAAGGGTTTTATGGATATATATATATATATACAGAGGAATGGAAAAGAAAGTTTCCATTATAATTAGGGTTGACATTCGGACTACGATGAGGATCCACAGCCAAATCTAAGTAAAGGACATGACGGTCCAGAACGGTTTCCGATTTTCATCCTCTTGCTTCAGCACCATAGATTCTAGGGAGAAAGCATGAGTCCTTTGGGCAGTAAGCTTTAGATGATAGTTGTTCAAATACCCGTCCAACAAATGACCATGATTTATATTCCCTTGTTGGTTAAGATGCGCTTCAGGGAAGTGTATTCCCAATGCTTGCTCCTTTACAAGGACCTGGAATTGAAAGCGCCGTCACATAGAAATGGTAGTTGCATGGATGATCAGAGAGTTACAGGTCCAAGAGCGCTCGTCCTAGTGGTACCAGAATAGGGATATGGCTGAGGGCTTTGGCTCACGGAGGGTGAAACAAGTTTCACTGCCATTGCTCTTGTTGCTATCGTTATGACTGTACTTAATCTTGCAACCGTTACTGTGGTTATTCTTCTGGGCTGGTTTTGCCAGTAGACACTTCATTCAGTGTTCAGGGTTTCTGTACTTTTGTGCCAACAAATCTACGGGCTTCCAGGTCTTTCCCGGAACCCTAAACTTTAAAACCCAAACCTGTAACCCAAAAACTGGAGCGAGCCAAGGGCGCTGCCTTTGCAGCGGCAAGCGATACCACGCGGCCGCGGGGAGTCCGAGTGACCGGGATCGTGCGGTGAGTGCGGCCCTCGCATGGAAAGGTTGAACCCGCGTGCCAGCGTCAGGCTGGCTCCAAAGAGATTCTTTGAGCAGCTCAGCTGGTGCTTACACCCTTGCCTGAGGCACTCATCCAGCCGCAGGTGTCGTCAAACCTATGATTTTTTTCGAGAGACACCGCGGTGGGACATCACGTTTCAGCCGAGGCGTTTGCGCTTAGCTGAGGAGGTTCTTGGCACCGGCTGTCAAGGACCAAGAAACTTGAAAAAAAAACAGCCCAACACACGCAATAGAAAACCCTAAGCTGGTTGAGGGTGAGATGTGCGTAGACGTAGGCGCGCACCACAGCACACATCCTGCGTGCTGGTGTGCGCGCTACATTGACAAAGCCTGTAACCCCTAAACCTTCAATCTAGGCACGCAGCTCATCCTATGGAGCTTGTGGGAGGCCCCTTTCATCAGATGACCCAACAAGTGAGGTAAAGGAAGTGCAGCAAAAAGCCCCAACGCCCAACGTAATGGAATCGACTAGAGGGATCCTTTCACCCACCTACCTTCATCCCAGAGGACGTGTGGGTTCTAGGGTATGGGGCGTAGCCCTGGGTGTTGGTGTTGACGGTTTTGGTTCCTTGAAGGCTGGAGCAACTGCAACGCCATAGCGCAACGCGACACTCGACCTGATGCGTTTTTTTCAACCAGGGAGCTCTTTTTGGCAGTCACGATATCAAAGTTGGACTTTGGATCCGTCCTTGCTAAGGTTCTTTCCAAAGGGTATATGTGTCAAAACAGATAAGACGTTATGAGCCAGGACTGTAGTATTTGAATGTATTTCAGTGGGAATTCTGCTGAAAAATCCGACGCCCCAAACCCCAATTATGGGGAATGCCACGTTGCTAACTGTGATCTCGGGCTGAGAGCTGCTGAGGACCATAATAAATAGTCACTGAGCACAGGTTTTGCAATCGCTGTCAACCGTGTTGCCGCCATTGTGGTGTGGTTATGCTTGCAGCTCATCACTCTCACGTTTTGATGTGTAGGCCATGGTTCCTGCTCGGCCTCAGATGAAAATGTCGCACGCTGCAAAACAAAATTCCTAGTCCCAGACCTACAGCCGAAACCTTAGACCGCCACAATTCAAGCCCCAAACACCAGACCCCAGGACCGAAACCTTTGCACATGACACCCCTGAACCTAGCCTTGAACCTCAGGTACCTTCCCGGAGCCCTGGCTTCGAAATCTTCATGCATCCCTACAGACGGGGCCCCCCTCGAGCTGCGTTGTAAAAGAAGGGGCCGGGCTGTAGGGTTGGGGCTTGAGGGCTTGAGGTTTCGCGGTTTACCGGGACCCCTCAATCATCCATAAACAGATCGGGAATCCAGATACTGTTTAAGCTTAATGGTTCAAGGTTTGGGGTTTTGGGCATGGTTCGTATGAGTTTTATTTAGTGCTTAGGAAGCGGGGTTTGGGATGTAGGACATGTGTGACAGTGTTCCCTGCGCTCGCTGATTAGCATTCCCATGCATTGTCATGGAAAGGTAGTTGTGGGTATTTTGAACTTTACTAATCCTCTGGGGCTCCGAATCTTTTTTTTGGACAATGCAAGCACTGGGCCATAAAATCTATAGATATTCCTTACCTGGGGCCATTATGGGACCACTTGGAGCTGTAGGGCATGGGCCCTACAGACACTGTCACTCTGCGGGTGGAGATAGGCATTGCGCAGTGCAGGACGTCATGATCTTCCCTATCCCCCAACTAACCCTAGTCCCAAATCTGCAAAGGGTTCCCTGCATTTTCCTTTCATATGATTTCAAACATCACCCTTCGTTTTTATCTTACATATATATCTGCTTCCCCGCTATGTGATCCTTGTATATGCCCACCTGGCACCTCAACGCTCTCCAAAAAGGTTGGGCTGCGCGCCCAATCGGCTGCCCACGCATCCGGGCAACGTGTGGGCTCAGCGCCCCGGCGTCCTGGCGCCGCCCTGAGATTCGAGGTTTAACTGTTTGGGGTTAACTAGGGTTTGGGGCTTTGGGGATATAGAATCGGGTTGCAGGGCTGTCGGGCATAGGAGGTTGCGGTTATGAGGGTGTGAGGCTTAGGACGTTTTGCTGATCTCGCGAGGGTATCCGGAGGAGGTTTTGAACCTGCGCTGGCACAAAAAGAGCCAGTCACCAGCGAGCGCGACAGCATTGCTAGTGAGCCGTGTTGACAACCTGCCAACCTTTAACAAGTCATATCGGCAAAAGGCGATTGCCACGGAAGCGCTTCTGCTCTGTTTCCCTTCGTGGCAAACCTGCAAACACCGCCTTCCCCATCTGCAGAGCACGAAGCCGGCTCATTGCGCTTCGTTCATCATATGTTTTCCAAATCCAGATGCATCACAGGTCTGGGACTAGTAGAAGATTTCCCACATTTGCTCATTTGTTCGCGACATTCATGCAAGAAACAAATGTGACTACCCGCGCCCCTCTCTCCCCATCTTCCCTCTCGCCCCCAAACCTAAACTTCCAACCTTCAACACAAACACCCAGTGCGGAACCCTCAAATCTCAACTGTTCGAACGAACCTGAAACCCTATCCAATGCACTCACTTTGCCTCCTGCGTGGTACGGACATTAGAGTCTCCCCGGTATGTGAGTTCGTACTTTCCATTCTTGGTTACGTATATGTCTGGGTTCCACTGCAAACAGGCCCCCTAAACCCAAAACCGCCCGTATCCGGAGGCTGCGGAGTGGTCTCGCCGCCATGTCTTCCATTTGTTGCCAATGTTGATGCTCAAACGATCAGCAGGCTTCGGGGCGCAGATTTGGGCGTTTATGGCTCAGGGACTCTGCTTAGGCTTTAGGGTAAGAGTTGAAACCCGTCAGCATCAGACATCCTGAACATGCCCCCTCCCTTTTTAAAATGGCACGACTATGCTGTGAAAACTTCGCACTAAAAGGTTATTTTTCAAAAGAGGCCCATCTGCATGCTGGGAGACCAGGAGGGAAATGAGCTGGAGTAGAACCCAAAACGCACAAGGAGTTGTCCTTGATCCTAGCTTCAGCGCATTCAGTAAAAGCCATAGCGCCGGCTAAGGGTAGCGGCTACCTGTGAGAGGCAAGTTGGCACCCGGCTTGGGATAGGCATACGTTCACTTATCACAACAGTGGCCGCTGTGTAGTCGAGTGTGGCTCAGCACCAGCATTCAAACCCAAATTGTGCCAGGACCCCGAAGTTCGTGAAGGTGTTCTACATTCCAGAGGTCACTGCACCAGGGATGTCTCACGTTACGATCTGCTTCGTATCGTTTGGCAAGTTGTGAGTCCCGCAGAATCAAGCGTGTTCAGCATTTCAGTAGTTCCATGCAATATGGACTTTCAGACTTTCAGCCCCGAAGCTCTAAACTCAAAAACCTTGGTTTCAAATCAGGGAAGGTTGCAGACATGAATCCTGATGGTGCTGTTCCAAGCTCGGTACATCACACCAAGGGCAAAAACAAAAAGGACCCTTCCAGCTTTATCTCAGAAGGCTCCCCACCCCAAGGGTGGTCCTATTTAGTGCATACTTGGGGCCCAAAAGGAGTTCCTGCGTGGGCTCTTGGGGGCAAAGTTTTTACTATAATAAGGTACTGGACCCGTTGGGCCGATATCTGGGAGCCCAACCTTGATGCTCATAGTCTTATACATTCACCCTAAGGGTCCAAGGACCCAAATAGCCCAATGTAGGTCATATCTATAGAGTTTGGGGCCCAAGGTAGGTGCTATTTTTAGACATGGAGCGCCAGGGTAAAGGGTCCAAGTACCCAAATAGTACGGCTTCAGGGTACCTAAAACTTAATATTTGGGCACTTGGACCCTTAGGTTGAGCCCTTAGGATAAGACATGGCAAGAGTGAGGCTTCTCAAAAGAGGGAGCGATTAGCGATCCCACTGGTATATGAGGACTACATAGGGTGTTATGGGATCCCTACGCAGGATTGTACAGGGGTCCTTAAAAATGGTAGTTTCCCAAAATTAGGGGACCCCAATATAGACCCCAATATACTATAGTCCTTATTATAGGGACCCCCAAAAAGGTCCACCAAATTTTGGGAAATCCCAAAATTTTTGAGAATTGAAGACATTGCAATATCATGCGCCGGGGCTGGCCCCGGCTGGCAAGGCCGTCCGGGTCATGTCCACACCTACCTAACCCTAATGGTGTGGGTACACCAATAGTCGGGCTGTACGCCTCGCATGCCAGATTTGGATGGTTTTGGAGACTTCAAAACCCTGCTGCTTGGGTACTAGGACCCCTAGGGCGCCAAAATCAGCAACCGTTCTGTCCTAGTATGGTCGCGAAACATGGCCTCCTAGCATTCCGGTCAATGCGCCAGGTGTTCAGGTGATTGGTTAAACTGATTTCTATGTTGCTTTTGTGTGAAACCTACAATCCTACTAGGCTTACCTCAGATGCTTATCCGGCTTCATTTGTACAAATAAGGGGCAAGCTGGCAACCAAACCCTTATAGCAGCCAAAGGCCCTGTATTGAAAACCGTCCACAGCTAGTTGTCCATACAGTGAGCTTCCCTGTGAACTCTATGTAACATGAATGCGGATGCTCATTTTACATGTATCAGACCTCCACACAAGTTCACAAGGCCCCTTAACTTATGTGGGTTCAACCTCAACCCCTGGACCTTAAGTAAGCACTAAACCATACAGCACGCCTAGACTCTATACACCGTGAAGCATAAACCTAAGCCCTTCAGTAAACCCTGGACCCTGACCCCAGGCAGATCTAGAAAAGGCCGGCCTTCAAGAAGGAGGCAGAGCGCAAGATTGATGGGCTTAGGGTTTTAGGGTACAACAGGGGTCTTGGGCATCCTTTGATGGGCTTCTAAGGGAAGAAGCAAGGGCTTAGGATTTGAGGTTTACAGGGCTCAGGGTTGCACCCTTGGGTTGTACCTCTGAAAGGGGTACCTGATACGTTGCTTTTTGGGATCCGTTGGAGTACATGAATATTTGCCCCGATGAAAGATATCATGCAGGTCAATCTTGTAATATCAGAAACGTTCTGCTTTGTTTTTTTTGAGACAGGACTCGCATTGCGGTTTCTCAAATTAACATCCGTTACATGAGCTAGTGTCAACATGAACCTTGTTAAGGGACCCTGACTAGTGGACATATGAGTCCCTCTTGTAGTAGTTTAGTATAGTCCTGAATACAGGCCCCAATATCCATTTTCTGGGGAAACATTGACTGTAGCTTATATGTTCAAGAGGGTCCTCTCCCACAATCCCTTGTAAACCACGTGGATCCCAGGGATCCCTCTTTGGCGTTTAGGGGGTTAGAGTTTAGGGTTGATTTAGGGTTTGGGGGTGTAGGGGTTTAGGATTTTAATCCTGTTTCCCATTCATGAAGCCCCCTGACAAGGATATTTTCCCCCCTTATATTTGGCTGCAAGTCTTAGTTCTTATGGCATTGGAGTTTTTTGTTTGTTTACTGTTGGGTGGTGAGGAGAATTTCTGGAATAGGTGTTTGTGTCTGTAAGCCCCAAACCCTCAACCCCAAATGCCTAAACCCTAAACCTTGAGGAAGCCCGCTCGTTTTCCTTTTCGGAATGATTGCAAGCACAAGCAGGATTTGCTTGAAGTTGTGAGCCTCAAACATATGACAATCGTTGCTATTCTCTCACTATTAATGATTGCTGCCATTACCATTGCGAGTATTCTTGTGGCTGCTATCCCTAGTACGATTGCTACTAGGAGTCTCTTGGTGTTCAACTGGGGATCCTACTAGCGGGGATACCGACGTGTGGAGAAGCTTACCACCTGTTGTTAAAGATGTGGCGGGAGTTTGGTAAGCTACCTAGGGCTATCTGCAAAACCTAGGGCCTAAGCAAACAGGAACAGAGCTCTGCGGCAAGTCACAGGAAGCTCTACCCCAAGCCCCTGTACTGTAGTCCCCAAAACCTACACCCTAAACCCAAGACCAAACCGTATACTGTAGCCCCCAAAACCTACACCCTAGACCCTAAACCGTGATCCTAAACCCTAACGTTCTCACAAGGCACCCCACGGCCAGACGAATGGGATGAGTACATCATGCTGGGGTGCCAATTACGTTTCAGGTCTCTAAACCCTAAACCGCATAATGTATAGCTTATTTGGTAGATATTCCTCTTTGTGGGTCCATTGACAGTTTTACAGTTTTACAGTCCAAGAAGTGGGCAAATCGGTCAGGGCCTTTGCTTGAGCATGTTCTCGCATAAGTCGCGAAGCCCCAAACTTCACACCCGCCAACAGGTTTGCATTTTAAGTCGGGATGCGAAAACACTTACCTTAGTCATGACACCAACTACGCATGAACCTCAACGTGATCCTCCCTAAGACCTAAACCCTAAGGCTTAAACCCTAAACAGAATATATACATATATATACATACATATAGATGGATGGATAGATAGATAGATAGGTAGATAGATAGATAGGTAGATAGATAGATATGAGATGGCCCTTAATACCCCTAAACCCTAGCTAGACCCTAAACCCTATAGATAGACATATATATATATATATACATATATAGATACGTATCTATATATTTATATATGTACAAATATATACATAGTTAAGACGGCCCTTACTACCCCTAACCCTTTAAACCCTAAACAAGAAAGGAAGGTACTGGGGCCTCCGGGCCAAGCTTGAAGCCCATGAGTCCCCTCCCCCCAGCTGTTTAGGGTTTAAGGTTTAAGGTTTAGGGTTTAAGGTTTAAGGTTAAAGTTTGAAGGGTTTTAATTAAGTTTTAGGGTTTAGTGTTTCGGGTTTAGGGTTTAGGGTTTGGGGTTAAGGGTTTCGGGTAAGTTATAATTGTGGATCCTACCCTGCCACTTGACGGAAGAGGCCCTCATCGTGGCGCATGCTCCTGAATACTAAGAATTCTGCGTGACCGTAAGTACCCCTCATACCCTTGGAGGATTATGGGATTCAGAAAGCTGCCGTCATGCAGGGTTTTAAGCATCAGCCTTAGAAGCCCCCATATAAGCCCAGTACTCATTTTACCTTCCATCTGTTGGTCCATCATTGGGGTAGGGTCCTTGAACTCTATATAACTCTACATGACTCTGAGGCCTAATTTGCCACCCTTTCTCTGATTACATCCCCGGCCTCAGGGCTAAACCCATGCATAGAGGAGTGGGGTTTAGGATTTAGAGTTTAGGATTTGGAGCTTAGAGTTTAGGATTTCCGGCTTAGGGTTTAGGATGGGCGGTGTAGGGTTTAGGATGTGGTTCTTATTTTATTGTCTACAACCTGAACACTCTAGGCCCACACGCTCCACCCTCAAGGCCTCAACTAACACACCCCTTCACCCCATAAACGCTCATGCCTTCTAAGCTACATCATCAACCTTATACATGCGCACGTATATACGCATATCTGTGTATGTATGTGTGTATATATATATATATGTAAAACATGTGCCTAATTACATACAATTATACATATGTGCATGTTTGTTTCTGTACAAGCTTTCATACGCGTCAGATTTGCAACTGTGCATACATGTAGGTGTGTACGTTTTTGGCTAGATTTATGTACTGTATTGTAAAACAGGATTGTCTGCGTGTGTATATATGTTTATAAAAGTGTACACACAATGCTGTATATCCAGACGCACCATGCATACAGCTACATACACGCATACATATATCTATATGTATATTCCCATGTGCAACTGCATTTTTGCAACACACCCAAAGCCCAGGTCTTACTACCCCTTCGCGGCCTCGCAGCGTCGCGCGGGCACCTGCGCAAACCCCCAGCAGGCCATCTTCGCCCGGTTCGGCGTTTACTGGGTTGCGGTTCAAGAGCTTAAATTGGGTTAATATGATGGGTATTTATACAGTAATTGAAAGGGTTTCCCAGTATAGTACCTTAATTTAAGGTCCTTAACAGCAACGCACTTTAGGATGGCAGTTGGGGCTTTCCCAAAATTGGCGGTGAGGGGTACCTTTTTGCCAGTCCCTAAAATAAAGATTGATTATATAGTATATTAGGACCTAGGCCCCCCTTATGTAGGGAAACTACCAGTTTAGCAGGTTGGGTAGGATTTGGGGCTTGAAATTCGGGATGCTGCTGCTGCAGCTTCTGGCTACCGCTTTAGACGTTAATACCCCCTCCCCGTAATAGGGATTATAATAGGGATCTGAAAATTAAGGCCCTGACCAGGAGGGGGTTTATTCATCAGGGGTCTACTTGAACTTAACCACAAACTCTAAGATTCAAATCCTCATTACCAAACCCCAAACCCTGAAACCTTAGCTGTTGACAGCTGCTACCTCTGTTACGATTAATTCTCAAACAAACAGTCTCAGCACAAAGATAGTACCTAGAACCTCAGTTGCCAGGATCTTTGACCGCAGCAGCCAAAATCCTACATCACATCCCTACACCCTAAATGCTACATGCTAAACCCCCCTCAACCCTAAACCCCTCAAACCCTAAACCGCTCAAACCCTAAACCCCTCAAACCCTAAACCCCTAAACCCTGTTTTGCAGGGCGCTCTATGTCCCGACCTCCCTACCCATAGTCCACAGGTTCTTTGGCCGCAGCAGCTGGTTTTCCAAACCGGTTTTTGCGGTGACTGGGCCGGCAAGGCGGGAGTTCGGGTTTTATAGGGTTCAGGGTTTGGGGTTTGGGGTTTAGGATTCAGGGTTCAGGGGCCTACTATTTTGGACGGTTGGCTTCTTGAAAGGGTTTTGAGGTTTAGTGCACTGAGTGGTAAGACTTTGACTGTAAGGGCTTTGAGCTGTGCGGCCAGGCCAACTATGTTGCATCAAGCTTAGTGGCTAAGGGTAATATTGGGATAATGTTATCACACTAATAATGGAGAATCAAATGGAAAAGAACATGGAAAATGACCTGGAAACCAGTATTTAGGGTTTAGGGTTTAGGCTCAGAGATTCATAGTCTGGAGCAGGGTGGTGTTTATGAGGCGTCTGGTAAGTTTTCTGGGCCAAACTTCATAAAATGAGTGAAGACTGCGGCATAGTCTAAGAAATTCTTGGCGCGGCCTCCAAATTGTAGAGCTCACTGCCTACACTTTGTCATGGCTGCTTCGGACTTAGGACCAATGACCCTAAATGCTAAACCCATTGCAGCTCTGCCTGCGGCCACAGATCTAGCCTTTGCAGTCTGTTTCAATCGCTCTAACAAATGATATCTACTTTAGGACTTAAACTATAGATTCTATAGATAGTACCTAGACTGGGGCCCTAAAGTAGATCAACGTTACCTAGATTGCGCCCTGATGTCCCCCTAGACCCTAGACCCAAACACTAAAGACTTAAACCTTGAACCCCAAACCCTAAGCCCCCAACCCCAACCCTTAACCCCTAAACCTTAAAACCATTATCTAAGCGTAGCATCATACACCCCAAAGCTCCTGTGATTCTAAGGTTCCTACACTGGGCTGCTGTTAAGGAACTAAAAATCAAGTACTACAGCAAGGTCCCAGGGTCTACGGGTTTAGGGCTTAGGGTCGTTTAGGGTTTTATCTTTTAGGGTTCCCTATGAGGGTAACTTAGCTGAAGTTCCTTAACAGCAGCCAAGTAAATCGCCACCATGATGGCTCAGATGATCACTTCTCTTGAGATGGCTAAGACGTGGCTGATGAGGCCGCAGCCAAAGCCATTCCCTTTCGGGTTTAGGGGTTGAGGGGTTTAGGTGTTTAGAGTTTACCTAGACCCTCCAATGTAGTACCTTTTTGGTAGTCCTAATAAGAATCCTAACCAAAAAACCATACCAAACCCCAAAAGGAACTACATTGGAGGGTCTAGGTAGGTTGGAGCCAAAGCCGTTCTCCTGCGAGATAAATCTGCCTTTGGACTCGGAAGCAGACTGCAAAAGACTTGCGCTACGCACGTCAGTCTTCGCGAGCGCATGGACTCTGGTTCTCCACGTCACGCTGACCCAGTCCATTGTTTGCTTTAGGTCTAACAGCACTCAATAGGTTGAGCCAATCCCCCACCCCGAAATGGGTACCACAAGGGATTACAAGGGATTATTATAGGTATCTTAAGGGCCTACTAACTCCATATGTAAGGGATGTTACTGTATGGGGAGATTGACCTAATCAAAAAGGTAACCCTAAGCCCTAAACCCTAAACCCGGTTCTTTCCGATGCATCGGCAGTGCTCGACTCGGCAGTTTGCTCAACACGCTGCCGCTTTCATCGGTGCTGACACATGGAGATTGTCCTAAATTACTGTCNNTATTTGGGTTCCTATTATAATACGGGGCCCTATATACATTTCCCCCATTTTGGGAACAGTAATTTAGGGAAACTTCCACATGTTATCGACCATCGTCATCCCCATATATCGCTATATATCCCAACCCGCAGCCCTGAACCCTAAGGCGATGCCTCAAAAGTCGTGAACTTTGAGATTTGAATCCTTCAGATACAGCCCTCGAGTGTGAATATCGAGTTAATCTGCTTATCACCTGCCCCGTAGTTTAAGTGCCCCCCTCCCCCCACCCCAAGTATTTTAAAGCGTCATTCACAATGGGGGGTTGGGAATGGTTGAAGTTAGGGTAAGAATTCCACATCCTCAAAAATCAATTCGCTGAAACATCTACTTATCCATACTAGACGGCTCATCATTACACCGACTACGCGATCAGCAGCAAACAATGCTCCTCATATGCAAAGGAGCCCAAAACCCTTCAAACGTAAGCCCCAAGACCCTCGCCCTAAACCCTTCATCCTGATCCTAGAGCAACTAACACAGACACATCATAAAATCCTAGCCCTGGATGCCCGCTAAAACATCCCAAAACGATATAGGCTAACTCCAACTGGCTCTTCCTAAAACCCCATACCCTAGACGCAAAACCCAACTAA
Organism: Symbiodinium pilosum; assembly: GCA_905231905.1. Lineage (NCBI taxonomy): Eukaryota > Dinophyceae > Suessiales > Symbiodiniaceae > Symbiodinium > Symbiodinium pilosum. The sequence goes on from CAJNIZ010013280.1 coordinate 84,300, forward strand.
AGCATCCTCAAAAGCTTTACCTCAAAACGCCAAGCCCAACTAACACATCGTAGAACCACGTATCCGCAACCCTGTATTCAAGTTGCACATGCTAAAACTCCATGCCTTGAACCCTAAATCCAATCAGCACATCCTGAAATCCTATAGCCGAAGCCGTAAACCCGTATATATCCGACGCCCCAAATCCAAGAATCACATCCCAAACCCTGTAGCCGAAACCCTAGACCCAACTGACGCACCCTAAAACCCTATACCCTGAACCCTAAACTCAACTGACGCACCCTAGCCCTATATAACCCCAATATACACCCTAATATGATATAGTAGCTTCCCCTACTCCAATATAAACTCTAATATGATATATTAGCTTCCATTTTCTTCTCCATTCTCCCAAAACCCTAAACCTTAAACCCTAAACCCTAAACCCTAAGCCCAGCACATCCTAAGACGCCAGGCGCCACAGCTCGGGGCTTCGCGAACTGCGCAGTGAAAGCCGCGCCGCCACGGCGGAGGAGCGGAGCTCCTTGGGCTGTTTTCGGTGCAGGGTTTAGGGCTTAGGTGGTCTTGTGGTGGGTTTGTGGTTAAGGTTTTCAGGTTTGGAAGTTCGGGTTCAACATATATATATATATCTAAGGTTTGCATTCAGGGCTGAGATTTATTTGTTAGGGCTCTTGGCCGTGTTGTGTTTTGGGGGGTTGGTAAGGCTTTGGGGATGCCAACTGAGGCTCAGGAATGTAGAGTGAAGTTTCCAGCCGTGCGCCCAGCAGAAGCAATAATTCGTGAAGTGTTAGCCCAGCAAACGCAGATAAACAACTCTGAAGGCAAAAGAGGTCCCACACAGACTTCTGTCTCTTCGAATGCCCGGACCACGTAAAATTGCGCAAGTAAGGCTGTTTTCAGGGGGTTTTGGGCCATTCTCTCAACACTAAACCCTAAACCTGCATCGGAGGTGTAGGTTGAGGCCTATCTAGGTGGCTAAGAAGCCGTTGATGCTGCTACAGATTCGATGTTACGCGTGAGACCTGGGTAACACGAGGGCCTTATCGAATTGTGGGTTTAGTGGTCTAGGGTTTATAGGATTTAGTGGTTTAGGGTTTATAGTGGTTTAGGGTTTTTAGGGTTTAGTGGAAAAGGTTGTTTAGGGGCGGAAGAATGGAGAGTCCAATGCAACACAAGATGGGAAACTGGGCTTATATTGGGGTCGTATAAATGGATTGTGTAATGTAGGGAGCCTAATATAATTACAACCCTAAACCCTACAGCGCCAAGATCATGTTTAGGTTGGCTTCGCGTACCCATGCCATAGATAGAATTTGGGACCATAGAGTAATATTGGGAATATGGTTAGGCCCCTATAGTAATTTGAATTCCGACGACTTGGTTTTAGGGTTTAGGCTTTGGGGCTTGGGGTTTAGGGTGAGGGTTCAGGGTTGAATATTCAGGCTGAAACAGGGGGTGCTGATATGTCCTCGATCATTATGAGTTCCCCTTATAAGGCCCACCTTAGGTTTAGGGTTTAGGGTTCAGTGTTTCAGGATTTAGGGTTTCAGGGTTCAGGTTCAGGGTTTGGCTGGATAGTTTTCAGGCTTGACACCCAATTGTTGTGCGCGAGCACAAAAGCCTTGCGTTCAAGGGAGCACCTTGTCTTCTGTGTTGCAAGACCTTCCGATGACCCTCAATGGGCATATATGGACCCTAATAGTGGGTACTGAGGCCCAATAGCAATTAGTAATTATACAGAGAATGGGCTCCAGAATCAGGCCCAGATGGAGCTTTTATGCAGCTCGATGTTGGGGATGGTGTAGTCGGGTGTCTAGGCAGGGGCTCGAGTTTGGGGAGGGTGTAGTCGGCGGTGTAGGTAAGGAAACGCCCAAGATACAATCATGTCATGCCCCGTGCCATCCTTTAATTCACACAGGTGCGTCATAATTTGCATGCCTAGAGCATACCTAGAACCCTAAACCCCCAACCCCTAAACCCCTAAACCACTAAAACCCTAAATCCTAAATCGAGGGTAGGAAGCCACCTCTGTAAGCTGTTCTGAGGTTTGCTGCAGCAGTCCATCAGCAGCATCGCTAATGTGGGGGAAGATGCAGACGCGAGTGTCTTGAGACATGCAGCTTGGATGATTATTATAGTGAAATCTAGTATATTTTCGTATATAATAGTATATAGTACCCCTACCTAGACCCGTAACTTTATGGCTAGTATCTCCTTTCTACGAAGTAGATTAATTGAAAAGGGGCGGGGTATAATGGTTCCTGTGAATGCCCAATTACGCCCATAATTAGTTGAGTTGGCGTAGTTAGTAGAGTTTGCGGGTTCAGGAAGAGCAGTCCATTATGAGGGCAACTGGGCCTCCAAGGAAATGCCTCGCCCTCCTGTTCCTTTTCGTCGTCTTCCTCCTCCTTTTCCTCTTCTTCATCATCATATATCATGCTCCTCATCATCATCATATCGTCATCGTCATCGCCATTTGTCATCATCATCATCATCATCATCGTTGCTGTGTATTGGAGTAAAGTTCACCTTCAGTTGGTCCTGTCACAAGAGAAGAACTATGCATCGACATGTGCACTTATATAGTACATAGCCCTAGTCATGTCATTAGTTGTTGACTATTTTATTGGTGCAAAATAGGAAGCCAACAGAACACGACAGTATGCATCAGAGCGTCCATTTTAGGTTCTCGCCCAGGAGGCCTTAAACACAGTCCAACAGCATTTGGTAAACCGGCTATATACATGGCTAAGCTATTCGCGGCCATAAGTTGGACAACACCAGCAATTGAGCAGGGTACCAACCTGCTATGAACACTGAGCTTCAAAAGCAATCCTTGGCTTCGCTATGCCCAAAACCGAAAAGGCCACACAGCCCCAAAGCCCTAAACCCTGCATCATCCTGTTCCCAAAGGCGTCTCCTGAGGGCGACACTGCACCTGAGAGGACAACCGCGCCGTAGCTGCGCGGAGAAAAACAACTGGTTTGCTAGGGTTTGGGTTTAGGGTTTAGGCTAAAGATTGGGCGGCTGAGGGTTAAGAGCTTTGGGTTTAGGGTTGCTGCAGGGGCACTTTCAACAAATCACCACCAGCAGGAAACCCTTTTGTTCACGATCTGATATGTCAGTAGCTGGGGTCTTGTTGAATGACATTTTACATTTTCATGTATACCTAGGCCCAATATAGTTTAAACATTATCTTTTTAGTAGTATTTCAACAAGATTTAGGATTTAGGGTTTAGGATACAGGGTTTAGGGTTTAGAATTTAGGGTTTAGGGTTTAGGGCGTAGAGTTTTCGGTTCGGGGTTAATGCCTATAGGGCTTTTAGGGTTTAGGGTTTAGAGGGTAAGGTTTATGATCAGCACGACGCTAGCTGACATGCAAAATCCACATGCATGTCAGCAGCATGCGGGTTACCATGCCTTGCCACAAGTTCAACTCGTTTCCCCGAAGTATATAGTCATAGCCCTTACGTACCTTCTATTGGCCCCATACAGACCATACATTATCCTTGGGTATGGCTTTCAAGTTACCCTTTTCGTGCCAGTCCTGAAAATTTGCCCACTCACGTAGTTCAGGTCCAGTCTTCCCGCCCTCCAGTGTTTTAGAGGGGACCGGTAATACGGACCCTTGGAGCTTGTGGGGGGGGGCGTCCTCAGAACAGAGTGGTTATGTAATTTCTATATAGCTCTATAATGCTCTATATAAGGATTATGCATTAGGGTCGTTCGGTTAAAGCCTCAAGGCCCGTTTGTGACATCCTGCACGCAACAAGCTTCCTCCAATCCTTTCGCCTTGATTCCTCTGCAAGCAACCCATTAAAACCTTCTTGTTCGCCTTCTGAGCCTAGATCCTTTGCCTAAAATGTTTAAGCCCAAATCCTTAACTGCAGCTCACGCTTTGAGCCGCAGAACTTGATCATTCTGTGGCGTAAATGTACGCCGACACCTTGAACTCCAAACCCTATACTTGCTGAGAATGTACAGAGGCGCCTTTCTTCCTGTGATGCTACGTTTAGGGTTTAGGGGTCTTTTCTGCCTGCCAGTTGGCCTGCAGGGTCTAAAGATTGTCTGCAGCCTCGAGCCTGAATCATGGACCCCAAACCGTAGATCATCTTACTGATGTCTAAGGGAAAGTGGGGAGTGGATCCCTCTAATAATCCCTATATAGTCCCATGGTACCTATAATATCCTCACTCCCCCATTCCCCCTTAAGCAACAGTAAGTAAGTCATGTGCAGGGTGTGATGAAGAAGGATCAGATCCTTGCCTTCCTGAAGCGCGAGAAGATTGAACCAGGCACTCATATGGGGGTTTCCCAAAACTACGGGGTACCTTTTTAGGGGTCCAAATATTCAGGATTATAGTATTTTGGGGTCTATCTTTGGGTCCCCTTGTTTAGGGAAACGACCATATCTTCACATGAGCTATGGTCTAAACTCCTTGAAAGGAGGTTATATACGGGATTATATAGGCGAGGAGTATAGGGGTTTTTAAGCCGGATACTAGGAGTTCAGCATATAGCTCACGGCTTACTTTTACAGGCATGCCACCATGAAGTGTTAATGTGGCTGCTTTCTTGTGCCCAAGCCCCCAAGCCGTTGCAAACCATCATGAATCTATCAAAGGGTTGTTTTGGGATATTTGTGTCTTGACTTCAGACTTTGCTTATTGCAATCCACGCAGTACACAGCTGAAATTCAGATTCTGAGGGCTTCATGTCAAGTATAGATGTTGCACGCATTTGAGTGCAGAGACGCTGTATCACGTGTTTCGGTGCCGGCTTATTGAGTCAAAGGCATGCGTTTGAAGACTCCCCCATACGTAAGACCGTCTTGAATGTGTATGTGTTGCGGCTTTGGGGTCAAAGCAGAACCAAAAACCCCTCTCTAAATCGATCCCCATAGCCTTCAGAACAACATCGGAAGGAGCATTGAACGGGACGGTTCTTGGAACTTCCCTTATCCTTCGGGGGTGCATGGAATACAGAGACTGCCCCAGAAGGCCCGACAATGCCATGGGGTAGGAATGTGCGGCTGCAACGCTCGTTGCCTGTAGGCTAGATAACCAAACCCTGCACCCCCAAACCTACACGGTGCACCCTGCACCCCAAACCGTAAACCGTTGAATGTATCCTCAAAACTTTACAGCATCAACCTGGACTAGCGCTATCAGCTCTTCGCTTCGATGCTCCCCAATGCTGGGTCAACATCTCTTCGCCGTTGTTGGGTATCTTTACTTTGCTTTTGCTGTGTTGGTGCATGCATGCATCAAAGAGGCCCAAGAGATTCCATACATCCTTTTGCTACCTTCTGAGTTGAGTGAATTTGCGGGAAAGAAACTCATGCGTTTTTGGCGGGTATGGGCTTGCGCAAGCCTTCCTAGGGTCCATTGAGGTCTCCCAGCATGGGCCCGTGTTGGGCCTCCTTACTTAGGGATTAGGCTTTAGGGTTGGGTACTGCCCCGATAATAATTATGGTATGGTTATATATAGCCCTTAATAGGATCCCTAATATAAACTGTTACTGGGTGGGGGCAGTACCCAAGGTTTAGGGTTTAGGGTCCTTGGTGGGGCTAGGAACTGAGAATTCTAAGAATGCCACCTGCAGGGATTGAGCGAAATCGCTCAGAGGACCTGCGCGACCTCCTAAGGCGCCGGGCTTGGACGTAACGCGTAGGTACATATGGATGGTTGTCAAAATTATGGTCCCTTTTTGGGTACCCTAAACATTAGGTGCCGTATTATAATAGGGATCCAAAGAGGGAGCATAATCTTGACAACCACCCATATAGTGCATATGGGTGTAGAATGGAGAACTAGCTGGAAAATTGCAAATGAAAATGGAAATGAATACCCTAAACCCCAACCCCAAACCCTGATCCCTTAGCCCTAGCCATGCGTAAGCCCTGGGCCTAGACCCTAGTAGTTTGTGGTTTATCTAATTTTGGAGGGGGCATTCAAGGGCATAGTCAGGGCCAGGCGTTACAGGGTTTCCCAAGATTAGGGGTACCCTTCTGGGGGTCCCCAGAATAAGGACTATTGTATTTTGGGATTTGTATTGTGGTCCCCCTGTTTAGGGAAATTAGCATTTGAGGTCCATGGGTTTGGGTTTAGTGTGAATGGATGGGGATTGCTGGTCAGGGCTTTAGACGGTTTTTGAATGTTTCTACGGAATGATGGGGCAATCCTGGGAGTTAGCTATATGTTAGGAGGACCCCCCACCCTGTAATAGTGGTAAAATAGGAATATAATAGGACCCTAATATAATCCTTATTATCCTTCATAGTCACTATTACTGGGTCGAGGGTCCACCTAAGCTATCTGCCATAGTGTTGGAGGCCTGCCCAGGATTGTCACAATATTAATGGTATTTGGACCCTAAAACCCTATTATTTGGGTCCTTGGACCCTTAGGGCTTCTTCCCCTAGGCAGCGAGATTTGTTTGAAGTTTGGCAGCACGGTGCACAAGCGGCCTGGCAATCGACTTTCCCAAGAGAATTGAGATTTTCGGAGTATGACAGCACTCACAGCTCAGCATGGCAGTCGCTGTTTAGTCAGGATCCTGTTGCCAGGCTCCGCATGCATGTAGAGAGCGTAGCCTCCCTCGCAGCACAAGGGCACTTGACCTGGCCTGCCAGCGGGACTAAAGCCCTACGCCCCGGTTCAGGGTTTGGGGGCGTAAGGGCTCAGGGTTCAGGGGTTTGGGGTTTAGAATTTAGGGTTTTGTAGAAACCACATTAAAACCAACATCGAAGAAACTTGCGAAATATGCGTAATCCCTTGAGGCCCCTATGGACCCCATGACGGCCACAGAAGCCTGAAGTCCGACCGCCTCACTTGTGAGCGCACACGTGTACTCTTGGATCGTCCTACTTATTAGGTAGCCTTAAGCCCTAAATTTGCAAACACCTCCCCAAAATTTTAGATATTAAGCACAAACCCACTCCCTGCTATTTCCAAATCTTCCCCAATGTATCTGTGCTATTCCCAGGAATATTCAATGCTGGTGGGAGGGATTGCTTTTCATGCGCCTGAAACCCAAAAACCCCTAAACTAAACCCTAAGCCCTACCAGTATGAGCTATTAGACCATAAAATTCCCTATTAGGACCCTATTAAGGGTAGATTAAGGTACCCTTAAGGTCTAATAGCCCATAGTGGTAAACCCTAGACTCAGCCGTCCTGGCTCAGAACCAGGAGCACGCCGGGTCCTTTTGCTATTGCCTGCGGGCTTCGAGACTCTGCAGGCAGGTTTTGTAGGGCTTCGTTGACTTCCAGAACCATTATTGAGTGGCACTCTGGGATGGTGAAAACCTTCTCCTATTCTTGTATAAAGGAGCCTGTTCACAACTTTGAATCCCACCCAGCCTGAGTAACCCCTAGATCCTAAACTCTGATGAGTCTTTTTTGTTTTTCGTTGTCAAGGGTGGACAGCACAAGTCATATAGATTGTAGAAGCCACACAAGAATCCGTCGCCCTATCCGTCATATGGCTACATCTAGTACAAGATGCACCAGCAGCCCAATTCTGATGATTTATGTACCTTGATTAGTTCTTGCGCAGCAAGGTTCACAAAGCGCTATGTAATACAGAGCTTCCTCAAGGACTCTGGGGATTACCCCGGCTTCCATTCAGGTATTTGAAGAGTATAGGTCTTATGAGCATTTGACCGGGACGTCTCGTAGTTTTTCAGGTCTACACCAGGTTTCGTCTGAATGAACGGCTCAAACTTCATGTTCAGTCCCTGTGGATGTGTCCGCCGCGTGATAGCCCTAAACCCTCAACCAGGTCAGTCAAGCTGATACCTTCCAGCTGTGCGCAGCTCAGACCCCAGACCCTGAACCGCCCTCAACCTTGAAGTGTATACCCCGACATGCCCAGAGCCCTAAGATCTATCCCCACAACCACCCTAGACCCTAAATACCTAAATACGAAGATGGAGACCTTGTACCCTGGACGGTATATAGCTCGGGATGCTGATGTCGTACGCGGGGGTTCAGGGTGTCGGGCCCGCGAACCTCTTTAGTAGACATTATTCCGTCAAATAAAGATCTTCCCTGGACTCTAAGCCCCCAACCAAAAGCATTGAACTGCTACACCATTTCGGACCCCAATACAGGTGTGGATTGAACGTAGTTTTTCAAGCAGCTATTCATGCTTAATCTCTTCATAGTCCCTATAATGCCATTAGACCAGTTTTCGCATGGCCCCAAACCTGCCTTTCCAAGAATAGTGCCCAGAACCTTAGAATGATAATACGTTTATGGGCTATCAATTGCTCGAGGGTATCTGTGACATCCCTAGGCTTTTAATTGTCTCCTCTACCCATACAGCATAGGCCAAAACCTTCTATGGTTGTAGCTAGGCTTGTATGGGTTAAACGGTTTGACCCTGAGCCATGATACAGCAGAGCTGCGGTCAATAGTATGTAGGGTTTCCAAGGGACCATCAAGCATGGACATCGGGGCCCTTGGGCAGTTAAGGATAGCTCTAATATATTCCTAATAGGAACCCATGTCCACTAATTAGGGGAGAGTCCTGACTGTAGTTCACATGCTTGCAGATGTTTGGGTCAAAGCGATGACATGTTATAATGAGGGTCGATGGCTTCATTTAGATCAGGCTGCGGCTGTAGTGTTTGGGATTCAGGGGTTAGGCGTTCATGGGGTTCGGGTTTTAGGGGGCTTGGGACCCGGACAACTGTGCAGATCACGCGGTAACAACCTTCCTTGCAACAAAGAAGGTTGGTTCCCCGCGATTTGCGCCTAAATATGGCAGAATGCAGCAACACTCATCTGAATAGTCTTTGTGGCTCCCCACTCCCTGCAGTAATTTCAAGCGTAATTCCCAAATCCTGCTAAAAGCCATTGGCCCAAGCTCTCATCCCTTAACCCCCAAAGCCAAGCCCTGAAGCTCAATCCCTAAACCTTAAACCCAAGTACTAAACCCCAAAAATATGTAAAAAAATGGCTTTTATGGCTATTATTATGGGTTTAGAGCTATTATTTTACATACTTTTGGGGGTTTAGGTAAACCCTAGGCCCTAAACCCCAGTCCCTATAACCATGACCCCTCTTTGTCCCCCCCTTTCACAAAAAAGAGCCCCCCAAAGCCAACACCCCAAAGCAAGCAGAGAGGCGGCGTGAATGCACCTCGTTCCGCAGTTGATACGCGGTTTAGGGGGTTTAGGTTTTAGGGTTGCGGGTTCAGGGTTTAGGGTTTACGGTTCGAAGGTTTAGGGCTTGAGGGCTTTAGGGGTCCGGGTTTAGGGATTATAGGGTTTGTGGTTCAGGGCCTAGTAATTATCATGATGAGAAAAACAATAGTAGCTAGTGGTAAGAATAGTATGAATAGCACATATGGTAGTTTCCCGGAGAACCCCAATATAGACCCCAATATACTATAATCCTTATTATGGGGACCCCCAATAAGGTACCCCTAATTTTGGGAAACCCCCATATACGTATATATATATATATATACACCTACATGTACTGCTGCAAGACTACGCCCTGAATAGATGTATCAATACGCATACATAAAGATACAGGTATATATAGATCTACCCAAGAAGTGGGTCTCAAGGGCTTAGCTTTGCTAGGGGCTATGGGCTGTAGGGTCTAGGTGTTCAGGCCTAAGAGGTATCCAGCGTAGAGGATTTAGGACTCAGCGTCTTTGGCTTCTAGGCTTGTTTTGGGTGTAGTGCGTAATTCGGGTTCAGCTTTGGATTATGTGGCCTACCTCGTAAGGATACCAAAGTGGTAGGTACACAACACCGTTGTTTTTTTCCGGATACTTTGTCTACTCTATAGGTACGGCTTAAGTAGGGTTCACGGTCGGGTCTTGTGGCCTAGTGCTTGCAAGTCTTGGGTTGGCTTTAGGTTAGTTACGGGTCAAGGGATCATGGCCTTGCGCTGGGTTTAGGGTTTAGCGTTTTGCGAGGGTGGGTGAAAATTTCAGGGCAGTTTGCACAGTAACCGAAGTAGTTGATAAACCCCAGACCCTAAACCCAACTTTGCTGCCGTGCCCTTTGATTCGATGCAGGGGCCGCTTCGTCAAGGAGATTTCCGGGTAGGTGGTTATCAGTTGGGAACTTTTGTAGGAGACCTGCATAGCCGTCGTCTATCTATGTCTATAGCCCAGTACCCTTCTATGAGCTTTACATGAGCCTTCTAAGGGGGTGCCAGGTACTGTTTCTCGCAGTACAGGCCCCTTCTTTGGGAAAGTCCCAGCTCAGCTACGATACTTACTTAGCCAATAGAAGAACTTTAAACTTGTTGGGCTTCCTTTTTGGATCTGTACAATAAAGCTTAAACATTTTTAGCCCTGGTCATTGGGGGAGAGAGGATAAGCTCAAAGAGGAAAGCTTAAACTGTAAAGCTTACCTTACCTAGACCCCTCCAAGCACCCTCTGTAAAGCCTAGTTTAAGCCTTCCTTGCGGCATGGGCTGATGGTGGTGTGCTGTTGCCGACAGGGCACGCAGAGTTCAAATAGCATAGCATGCCATTCTCGGCCCTTTTTCCTCATCTGCAGGTAATCTGAGAATAGTAGATTCTCCAGAAGCAACCCTACTCTGCGTTTATTATTCTTGCTCCAACCAGGGACCCACCTGTTATACCATTCATTAGTAGGGTCGAACTATGGGCAACAAGCAGGGGGACAGGGTTCTTGTTGGGAAACACAGATAGCCTAAACCCTAAAACCTACACCGCGGAGGTTGTGGAAGTCCTCAACGCAAAAGCTCTGAAGCTGCAGACCCAAACCCACAAACAAGTTCAAACACTCCTGAGCCTTACGCGTAATAGTTGTTCCCCAACAACCACTTGCTGTATACGATGAGGTTCCTCACCAGGGAAGTGGTTGGTTTGATAACAACTATTCAATTTCTGGCTGGTCGGACACAGGCGTGTGCTGTAGGAACCCTAAACCCAAAAAACTCGGAAGCATCGCACCCGAAACCGACAAACATGACTAAACCTTGGGACGGTTTCCCTGCACAGCAGCAGTGACCACTATGGGGAGGTATAACAGCCCCCCATTAAAGTTTCTGAGGGGGAAAGACCCAACCTACACCCCCATCCCTGAAGAACCTTGAACCCCAGCACTAAATCCCAGGTTACCGCCGCAGCAGAGGCTTTCTCTGCGCGGCCCCCAGTTCTAGAACTGCACGGCTCTTGTGGATTTCTGTTTCGCAAGAGGGATCATTTTGCGATTCCCTGTCCCTGGGATCAAATGCCAGCGTTCCGCCCTGAAGTTGATAAAAGGTACCTACTTTGGGCGTTTCTTTTTGGATCCCTAGAGTGTTGCTTTGGGAGTGTAACCCCTAGTGGAGCGGAGCATCTCAAGGATTGCTTGTTAGATTTGCCCCATACTCCAACAGGCCTCTAAAGTGCTAATGGTGGTATATGAAAGCTTTGTGTAACCCTAAGCCCTATAGGGACCACTGCTGTATGGAGGTGATCCATATAGGCTTCAGGCGTACCCGGCCCTAGACATCGTATGGATACCCCACAGGACCGTACAGGATATGTAAGGATTGTAGACGAATCGGAGGGGTCCCACGTAAGGATTGTATGGAGATCATCTCATACCACGTCAAATAAAGGTCTTCATGTTGATCGGAGGTCTCTAGGACTGAAGTTCATCTCAGCCGAGGCTAATGTGACCCATGAAACAGCCAGTTTCTCGGTAAGGAGCCTACTCCACAAAAAGTGGCTTGTTTTCTTGTCGTCTGGTTACCCAGGTAACCCTAAGGGTCCAAGTAGTCAATAATCATATACTTACCCAAAACCTGTACTATAATGAAATACTATTACTATTTGACCTCATGTACATGCACCCTCTACGTAATACTAATTTGCACTTACATTTGGCAGAAGCTTCAAGTTCTGATGAGCCTTGGTTTTAAGACCCGGGGCTCATTACCTGGCAGGGTTTGTGCCGTAAGGATTTTGCTTCATGTTCGCAGTATTCAAACTTCAGACAGGCATACGGCAGTCAAAAGTTTTAAGTGCTGGAATCTTCTCCTCTTGGTTACAGTACTTTTTACAAGAAGAGCATAATCAGAGATAGCAGATGTTGCGCTAGGCAAACTTGACAGCTGATGTTACCGGCCGTGCCGGCTGGCGTAGTGTCTCTGCAGCTACGACGTTAGGACTTACGACCTTAGGATTTACAGACTATAAGGTTTAGGGCTTAGGGCCTAAACTGGGTGGGGCCACCTCAACCCTACACCCTAGACCATAAACAATCCCTATGTAACCCCTACAGACCCCTATGCCCCATTGGAAGGTTCCTTCAGTTTTTGGAAACCCCGAAGCCCTAAACCTCAAACCTCGGGGGTGACTGTCAAAGGATGATTTTCCTCTGTCTTTAGGGTTTAGGGTTTAGGGTTTAGGGTAAACCCTAAACCCTAAACCGTCTCTTCTAGGCAACTGCATGGCACAAGCGTTGGAACCCAGGCGTAGACCAGTCATTCTTCAAGTGGCGTTTCAGGGCTTAGGAGTTAGAGGTTTAGGGTTTATCGTTTAGGGGTTTAGGGTTTAGGGGTGTAGGGCTTAGAGCCCGCAGCAAGAGAAGCTAGACTAAAGATGGTTTCAAAGCCCACTCCCAGCTCCCCTAAAGTTTTGGGGATGGGAAGGCCTTACCCAGAGAGCCCCAGATACCTTAGTTAAGGAGTGCAGTTTAGGGTTTGGGGTTTGGGTTTGAGGTTCTAGGGTGAAGGGTTTGGGGTTTAGGCCTTTCAAACTACGAGCTGCGGAATATTAATTCTTTCCTCCCTCAGCCCCTCCACCTTAGTCCCCAAGCCGTACAGTGCTTCCATTTACTTTTCTTCGGATCTGTAGGTAGAGCCCATAAATAAAACGGTAGGGAAATGGAGACGCAAATGAGCCATAAGCCCCACCAATTCCCAGACCCCGAACTCTAAATCCCAGACCCCAAACTCTAAACCTCAAACCCCAAACTCTAAACCTCAAACCCTAAGCCCTAAACTCGAAAGCCTAAATTCCAACCCCGTTAAGGCGGTAGTCGAGCAGCTGAAGGGCGAAATCGTCTTCGCGCAGGCAGCATGGGTGTCACCGAAAGACTGGGTTGGCGGCCTTTAGGATATGTCAATATTTCCCCTTATTAGTTTCATGAGGACCCCATACACTAAAATTTTTCAAAGGGCTCAAGACCAACCATGAAGAGGGCCTCATATAGCTAAACAGTACTTGGAGCATATAATCGGGTTGTAATTACAGTTGCTAAGTTGGTTGTAGATACAACGGACTTTTAAGTATCTGCTTTTGGGCATTTTGCATTGCCAGGAGATAGCAAATGAATCTTTCCGAGGTTGTATTCTTTTTCTAGGCAGGCTTATGTGATTCCATTTTATCTCACTCGGCAGTTACAAGACCGCGTGCAAAAAAGATGGGTTAGAACTCGAAGCACATGGCTTAGAATACCATCCCCCCCCCCAATAGTACACTTCCCCAGGGTTTCAGAAGCTCATGAGGACAACTACGGCCTTCATAATGCCTAACCAGTCTGAGCGCACTGGCCCGCAGTAAGCACCGCATGGTTTAGGGTTTAGGATTTAGGTGGGTTTATCGTTCACGTTTAGGGTTTAGCTAGGGAAAAAGCCTAACTCATAACCATGGTAACAGCCCGTCCTCTCTTATAGAGAACACTACTCAAGGAGTGCTGCATGATATGGCTAGCTAGTTCGAACTAAAACCCTGAACCTGTGCTGAGAAGTGTCGTCATAGTATCCGTTGGAGTTGTTAGATGTACATCTAAGTACGCATGTCAAAGCACTTACACACATACTGTATTGCTTCATGGTATTCATCTGGCCCCCGCCAGATCAACCGTAAGTATCCATCCCACCCCAAGCCATATTCAACTTGTTTGCGCCCATTCTTCCCTTAAACTTTGCACTTCTCATATCAGGCAGGTGAATGCTCAAGCTCGAACCGGCTTATCACCTGCTCATGGATTCTAGCTGTGTTCGAAATTCACCTACCGAGTCTGCACATATGTGGCACACCTTTGGTCCAACTCATGCAGATGGCCCACCCTGCACGCCCACGGCGTAATGACTTTGCAAAGACTGAAATGGTCATCCAGGGTATGGCCATTGCGCTGCTAACTACTATCGTTATGAGAAACCTGATCAAGGTGTGCGACTATCACAAGAATCTTTCAAGCCCCTACGTTATGTTTGGGCTCTAGGTGCGAATCGGATCCCGCTACAAGAAGGGACTGGACGATTTGCGAACCCTGACAGGGAATAGAAGTCACTTTGCAGGATAACGCTCACAGGCACACATCATCCAAAAGCCAATGCGCCTGGAACAGAAACCATTGGCCAGGGAAGGCCAATTGGATTCTTGCGCCTGGCTGAAATCTGGCCGTGCGTTTGGTAGCCAGCAGGAGCTCATCCACCAATTCAAGACCAATTACCGTGCTTGAACTGAAGCACGAGCATGGCTTCTTCAGCGCAAACCTGAACCGCCAAGCCTTAAATTAAACCTACAAACCGGAAACCCCTAGAAACGCTCCAAGTCTTCAGAATTACATCCCAAGCTTCGAAGGCCTGGACCCCATTCGCACAACCCTAACCAACCCTAAGCCTCAAACCTCTACACCCCAAATAATAGTAGTAGTAAGAATAATAGTAACAATGCTTATAGTAGTAATAATAATAGCAACAAACCCTAAACCCTGAACCCTAAACCCCAAAACCTAACAGGACAGATCTTCTAAAGCCCTTTGCATCCCAAATCCTCAGGAAAGCATGCCCTAAATCGTCCCAGAGCCTCAAAAAGTCGGGATCAAACTCTGCCACCTTAAGCCTCAGCTCAGGGGCTTAGGAGTTAGGATTTAGGGTTTAGGATTTAGGGTTTAGGGTTTGGGATTTCGGGCTTAGGATTTAGGATCTAGGGTTTAGAGTTTAGGGCTTAGGAGTTACAATTTTGGATTTAGGGTTTAGGG
>CAJNIZ010013291.1:0-32469 GCA_905231905.1 Symbiodinium pilosum
GGGCCCATAGTTTCAACCTTCGAGTGCTTCAGCCTTTGGATTTTGCTTCCCTGCCTTGGGAGACTTTGCATCCGCACCCCCCTGCGGCTTTGCATAGTTCTACGAGATGCTGGGTATTTGGCATGACTTAGGAGGACCCCCCACAGTGTAATAGCGGTATAATAGGAATATAAGAGGACCCTAATATAATCCTCACTATTCCTTATAGTCACTGTTACTGGGTGGGGGGTCCAGCTAAGGTATAAGAGGAATCTTTGAGGACCCTAATCTGGTCCTTATTATCCCGTATAGTCACTGTTACAGGGTGGGGGCCCTCGCAAAGCATATCTAAGTGGTGTCAGGGGGGGGTAAACAGGCCTGACCCTAAACCTGGTAGCCCCAAACCCTCGAAATCCCAACTCCTTAATTCCTCAACCCTAACCTAACCTCTAAATGCGAGGCCCTAAACCCTAAAACCTAAATCCTCTCCTGAGCCCTAATCCCTCAATCTTACATGAATCCTGAACCCTGAACCTCAATCCTATAGCCCTAAAAGATGGTCAAGTTCAGGTTGACACGGTGCGCCGGGCCCGACCGGACGCCACAGGCCCTATCGTCTACCGTAGCTCGGCTGGGCCAAAATGGTCAAGGGTCAATTCATTTTACCCCGTCCCCCTGGTTTAGGGCTTAGGGCGTAGGGTTATATAGGCATATTCCGAATTTACCACCACCACAAATAGAGAATGAAATGGAAGACAGTTTGGAAAGGAATCATAACCCCCACCGTTTTAGCAAAAACAACTCCGACAAAACAGGTTATATTGTGGAATGGAAAAAGCAAATGCAAACTTCAATGTAGGCTTTAGGTTAGGAGGTGATATGCAAATCTCCAACCCCGTGATATTAACTACTTCCTATATGTTCAAGTTTACGACAATGATAACATGTCACATCAGGGTTTAAGGGTCTGATTGATTACCAATAGCGGAGAATCAAATGCACGAGAAAATGGAACATGAAAAGAAAACACTGTGGTTATCTGGGGTTGTATATGACAAGGGGTGCCTGGTAAGGCTCATCCCCCAGAAATTTTGGACTTCGTAACGATCATATGACTCTTTTGGGGTATTGCTAAGTCCTTCTCATTAGCGGAGGGTCTAGGGAGTCCAAGTAAAACAGCTGTACCGAAGCTTGTCCATAGATTTTTGGGGGAGCCTTTAAAGGTGTAGGGTTTAGGGTGTAGCTAAAGTGAGCGTTTCGTGTTTTTTCAGGTATCCGTCTCCCAGCAGGCCAGTTCTCTCTTCTTCCTGTGCACTTGACGGAACCGGCTCTTGAGGACCCTGAACCCGCGGTCTAGGGTTTCGGGTTCAGGGTTGAACCCTAAAGCCTGAGGCCTGAATCCTAAAGCCTAAACGTACAACCCCAACCCCACTCCAGGTGACCCTGTCCCAGGGTCCCAGTATCATTTTAGGTATATTATATTATAATATACGATGTTATACTGATTTATAGTGTAATACACTATACTATAGTTTAGTATAATATACTATATTATAACAACCAAAGGAAATCTGGGGTTTTGCGGGGGTTCCCATCTGCCTCATATGACCAGCGCAAAATAACTTCGGCCAGCTGACCCTGAAATGGGTGAGGAGGGGGTTATATAGGGGACTACTAAAGGGATTATTAAGCGGTAACATTATGTGACTCCCGGTGCACGAAGTCCATCATCTGAAAGGAGATCTTACGACCCAAGCCGCCGCCGCAGCAGCAGCAGCAGCTGCTGCAGCTGCTGCAGCTGCTGCAGTAGACCTTGGCGGTCATATTGTTCTTCAAACCTGCTACATTTTACTGTAACCGTTCGACCGCAAGGGTTCGGGATGAAGAGCTCTGCGCGCGCTCTGAGGTATTGCTCGGGGCCTGAAGCGTCTGTTCGACAAGAGCTTTGAGCTGGTGGAAGGAGGCACGCCAAGTTTGGTTGCAAGCTTCAGGTGGTAGCACCTGAAACTAGACTCTGAATGTTAAGTGTAGGCTCAGCGCAAAAAAAGTGTAGGCTCAGCGCAAAAAAGGGGGCGTTCATCTAAACCTATTAGTGGACCTAGCAATTGCGTGGAAGTAAGTGCCGCGTACCGTCTTAGACTACGCCATGCTATTCAAGATCCGATGTGCAGGACAGAATGGCGCAATATTCGTGTAAGGACAGGTGCTAGCTGAACCAGGGCTCTTTGATACTCCAACCTGTCTACATTACAAGGAAACTACTACAGTATATAGGGGTTATGTAGGGGATAATGGAAGAGGAAACGGACACTACTATAGTATATAGGGTTTATATAGGGACTAATCTGTTGAGGGACTACATTGAACAGCAGCTTTCATCGAAACTGTGCTTCAGGCGTCGACCGCAACGCGAAAGGCTTTACGGTGGCTGGCCCGAACAGGTTTCACTGATGGTAGCACGGGTGTGGGTATACCGCAGAATCATATTAGGTGCGGATGCGCAAAGGAGGCAATCTCTTCAGTGTGGTGTTTGGAGCAGGCATCTCCATACCTAGCCTTGCTCAAAGGGTGGTAGCTTTTCTGCGACTTTGCTCCGAGTAATTCGTTCTGCTTGATGAGACCATAATCCTATACATATATATAGATATATAGATATATTTATGTAGGTGGATATTTTTCTCTACCGTATAGTCCCGTATAGTCTGCCCCTAAATCCAATTCTGTTCCTTTAGGCCCCTGCATTACCTAGTTTGGATATGGCAGGCTGATTGTATCTTCAGATGGGTGCTTTCCAAAAGTAATTTATAGTTATTCTTGGGCGTTGCATGTATGGAACTTCCCACCTATCTTCCGTCAGCTTCCTAAAGCTTCCTAAAGCTTCCTAAAGCCCTAAACCCTAAACCCTATGTTATATTCCCTCCTGTATCCCATGCTGGCATCTAGAAATTGCACGGGCTTTACAGCTTGCCGCTTTGCTCAGGATCAGGGGGACTTAGTAATTTAGTAGCTTAGTTCTGGGAAAGAAAATGGACACTGTTTTATATTATTCAGGGTTTAGGGTTTATGTGGCCCGTTTGGGATTGGAAGTATACTTACTAAGGCCCCCTGACCCCTCAAGTTTGGGGATCGCTACTTTATTAATTAACCGCAATAGCTTCGTTCTAGAAGGCGTTGAAAACCATTGGAGCAGACGGGTTGGAGACAGTAAGCCCCTCTTTTTTAAAAACCATGTGATCCTTTCTTCCCTTCGGTATACATAGATCCCCTCCCTAAGCTCTAAACCCTAAACCCTACGAGCCTACACTTAGGTTGTCGCCTGCCCTGTGGCCCGAAACTTGGTGTGTCCTGGCAGCAGGTTGGAGTGTAAAGGGGATTATCTCAGAAAAGTTCCTGTGTGGTGTTTTGAGCGGGGACCACTATGAATTTTCAGGAATACCCTAAGCCCTAAGCCCCAAACCCCAAACCCTAATCCCTAATCCCTAAACTCGAAACCCTAAACCCCAAACTCGAAAGCCTAAACCTTAATCCCTAAACCCTAAAACCCCCATGAAAATCCCAGGATATCCCTAGAGCCCATAGGGCAACGCAATGTTAAGGAACCCTCCAGTCAGAGAGTTTCTAAAAACTACGTGGGTTCTCAGTTTAGGGTCTAGGGTTTAGGTTTAGGGCTTGGGGTTTAGGGCCACAAAGAAGTGTGGGGTCTTGGAGTACTGCTTGAAGTGTATTTATAGTTGCACATGGCGCATTAAGATGGCTTAGGCCCCTGCAGATATTGTGGAGACACTCCCTGCAAGGGAACCCGGCGTCGTGGGGGTTATGACCTCTAGACTCTACCCCTGACGTGGCTGAATCCATGCCGTGCTTGCCTCATCCTACTTTTTCTCGTGGGGTGTTCATGATAGGAATCTTTGCTTTTGGGGGCAGGTATAGTTCTTTGGTGTTTTGCACCGAGGCGGCCCCAGAACATGTTTAACAAAAAATCCTGCATTGGCAGTGTCTTGAGCTTGCAAACTGCAATCTGCTGTTTTTTTTGTCAGCGGGGTTTATGTAGGGATAATACTGGGACAACGGAAAATGAAATGGACCAATCTATTTAGGGTTCAGGGTTTAGGGGTTTGGAGACATGCCTGCCTAAAGGGGTGCCCAGGAAGGCAACCGAGATCAGAGTTACTGCTAGGGGATTGCAGATTTCACTCATGTTTCGAAATATGCCTACCTTTATCCTAAACCTTAGATCCCCAAATCATCTCAATTGTTCATTTCTAGTTTCTTCTCCGCTTGATTTTCCATTGTTGAGATAAAAACCCTATACTGTCCCAAATGATCCCTATATAGTCCTATAGACTCCCCATAAAGCCCGTATGGAACCCCTACAAGAAACCATATGTTCCCGCTTGAGCCTATCTACAGAAGACGTTACGGCAAGCTTTCTGGCCCAAGCAAATAGCGACTCGTTCACTTTGTCCTCCGACTTTGTCGTTCAGACGCGGCCTTAGACTTCCCGTGACTTGTATTTCGGCTTTTAGGCTTTAGGGTTTCTGGGTGCAGGGTTGGGGGTTCGACGTTTAGGGCTTTGGGGTGAAGGTTTTGATGTTGGGGGTTTAGGGTAACGGAGTCAAAAGGAAAAGAACACGGAGGAAACCGGTTTTAGATAGGGGCGAAATGAAAGGTTCTTGGTGACCCCGACCCCTGTCATAGGGACCCCATGCGAGTCATATGATAGTCATCGGGTCCCCATTTAGGGGCTTGGGGTACCGATATCCACTCTGTTTGCGGGCTTCTGAATGGAAAAGATTGCGGCTTCTGAATGGAAAAGAAAATGGAACCCAGTACATTTTCGGGGGTTTGGGCATGGGCTGCTTCAAGGTGAGTGGGGGCTTGAGAATAGGTACCACTACAGGGGCTTGGAAAGGGATTGTTAGAGGGATCCACTCTTCTTCAAGCACCAGCGAATGCATCTGGATCAAACCTCTCCTGATTTTGGGCAAGTGTGGATAAGCGGAGGCACTGTTTCAAGATTTCAGGGTGTACTAATCGGTTGTCCGCAGCTGTTCCAACTTCTGAAATCTGGAGGGCACAACTGAACATGTTTTGGTACCTGCATATTCCACAAACTCTCGCCTTCAAAGGGAGGAGCCCTAAACCGCTACGGGTTTTCAGTTTGAGAAGATTTTGAAGGCCAGAGCCACCAGAGCCAGCGTACTCTTGCAGTGTGAGTTGACAGCTCCGACCTGCGCCGAATTTCGTCGCAGACGTTGTGCCAAAACTAGGCCCTCTCAAACGCCAGACATGTGGAGTGCCTTGCCCAGTACCTATATGTGAGCCATAGTCTGAACTCTGAGTATCCCCCTTAAAACCTCTATAGTAGGCCCCTGTAGTAGTCCCCTATGGTCGTCCCGTGTATGTCGCCCCCAATTGAGGAGTGTAGACTATAGCTCATACGTGAGGCATGGCTCATCGCATCCAGAAGATTGAGCAGCACGTGCTGGCTGGCGTAGCTTGGCAAAGGTTTCTGCATGGTGCACGTTTGACTAAGACACAGTCAGGGTTTAGGGTTTGGGGTTTAGGGTTGCCGCTGTTCGCAATCCTCCCATTAAATCCCAATGTAGCCACTTTCCATTTTGTGTTCCATCTTCTTTTCTGTTGGATGTTCCAATTATTACACTAAGCCCCAAATCCAAAACCCTGAACCCTAATCCCTAAACCCCACAAAGCAATTCCCTTGCCTTTGCCATTATTACCAGGTATATACCCCCCAATATAAGCCATGGTCTAAACTCCTTAAGGCGGGTTATGTCGGGACTGTAAAGAGGACTATAGGAGATATTAGACGGGATACTGCGGTTTAGACTATGGCTCATATTCCCCTGAAACCTAAACCCAAAACCCTAAACCCTAAACCCTAGAAAAACAAAGGATGTAGCCGTCTCTGGTGGCCTCGAGATGCGCGGTGTGGCCAGCCCCGAGGACGCCGACTTCGAAGCCCGCGTGGCGGCCATGAAGACCTGGCCGCCTGGCTGTGTAGGGTTTAAGGTTTAGGGTTTAGGGTTTGAGGTTTAGGGTTTATGGTTGAAGGTTTTGGGTTTAGAGTTTAGGGTTCCGGGTGCCTGGGCGAGGACTTGGGGTTAAGGATGTCAAGGGCTTGTTGGAATGCCAACCATGGGAAGGAATTATATCTTCTGCCGGTCTGCCACGTGCCTGCTACATTGCTACAAGACACACCCGATTTTAGAATCTGATTCAGAGATGTGGCAATACTCGAAAAACCCAAACCCCAAACCCTACACCAAACCTATCATAATTACTACTGCGAAAACCATTACTAGTGCATGGTTGAAATTCGTCCTTCGTGAAGCTGAGGATGGGCTCCGATCGCTTCAAGTACACCACCCGTCCCTACAAGGCCGGCTCTGCATGTGGAATTGAGAAAACTGAGGAACGATTAGCATTGTTCTCTTATAGCCTTTTAAAAAAGCTATGATACAAGATACAGAGAATTCCCCGGGACCCTATTCTAGTTAATGCAACCCCTACAGTAGTGTCAATTTCCAAGAGTTGCCTGCCATCTTGGTTTTCGCGGCAAGAAAGGGAGGCGGCCGCGAAAGTGGTGAATTTAGTTAGTGTTTAGGAAATCCGTGTTTCGTAACGCTTTTTGCGCCAGTGATCCAGTGTCTAACTATTGTAAACGTCGAATCAATCGGCAATATATGGTGGTCCTAGATTCCTTGTATTGCTATAACGTAGGTGCCAAAACAGGCCCGGAACCTTAGGCCCCTGTATTAGATTCAGGCTTCAAGTTGGGTTTAGGGTTTAGGGTCGCAACAGCTTTGAAGAGAAGTTGATGCGCGGCTTGTGGGTTTGGTTGTTGTCCCTGCGTCCACTTGCCATGTGAGCGGTTCTGGGATGCCCCCTCGACCTCCATACCTTACGCCTTCTTTCTTTTTTTTTAGCGTACCTAAGTTTTTTATATATGGAGGATACTAGGCATCAAGTTAAGTATCCTAAAAAGGGCTAGGGTATCGGGGCCTAGGTTTGTTTTGCCCAAGAAAATCAATGCCATTTAGAGAGAGCAGGGAAATTCATGTTATCTGGAATAATGCTACTCATGGTCCTAGGGCCTAGATTCCTTGCATAATTCGGATATGGGGTACCTTAAATAGACCTTTAAGCCTAAACCCTATACAGGCCAGAACCACAAGAATCGGGAAGCCAAAGGTTTCGCGTGTAACTTTCAACATCCTGCTTCTTGTGTTCTTTCCCCTCCTCCAGACGTAAAATACATCCACAGGGGCCCTTCTTAATTTCTTAACAAACGATTGTGGCCTTCCCTGGGCACTTTACTGGGTTGTTGTTAAAGAAATGCTTTCTGCTACCACAATGGGTGTAGTTATTTTTCATAATGTAGTTCTGAATATGGTTTCCCCTATATAATAACTAGCATTGAGTTCCCTGACAGTAGCCCACTTTAGGGCAGGATATCTACTTCCAAGGCACCTTGAAAATTGGCAACCCTAAACCCTAAACCCAGCAGGTGGAGGATGTGGTGAAGCTCCAGGGCACCATGCCCATGTACTTCAACGGTGCCAAGGTGGGGTTAGTCTCCTCCCCCTAATATTTTAGGGTTTAGGGTGTTTGGTTTAGGGTTTGACCCTCCCCACCTCCCTTATATTAAATGCTTGCCATTGTGGTATATTATAGTATATTGGGAGATTTTAATATTAGGGTGGGGGTGTTTGATAATAGGGGAGGGGATTACTCAAAATTGGCTGTGTGTTCTCAGCAATATTTGCAGTTTTCTGGAGTGAGTAGAGAGCCTTGTTGGGTCCCCTTAAGGATTGTCTAGGGTATTTCCCGAAGTCGGGACCTAACATGACATGTACTGGTGGGGGTCACCCGAACTTGGTCAGCGTACTGACACCTGCTGTAAGCCACATAGCCCAGACCATCCCTATCATGAACCTGCTGACTAAGTCCCTCGGCCTTCCGAGTAGGGATCATTTTAGGACGCTCCCAGGTGTCTGAGAAGCTTTACAAGATGCTCCGGGATCACCAGGCCGCTCCACGCAGTGTACTGGGTTGCTGGTAAGGAAGTTAACTCAAGTCACCATATTTGGTGTTTGTAAAGGGGTTATGAGGTTGTATGGGTTACATGATATATAGAGTTTACAAGGGAAACCTATCATTTACTAATTCTGCAGGTCCCTAAACCCTAAACCCTAGGTAAGTGCATTTAAGGCCCTCAGCGGTAACCAAGCTTAGGGTTTTGGGTTCCCTGCGTCGAGAGGTCTGCTTGTCAGGGCCGGGACAGGGCCCATGAAGACTGCCCTGGACCCTATAGTCCCGCTTAAGTAGACACGGGTTATATTGGAGTTATATTGGGATAATGGAAAAGAAAATTGGAATTTCTTATCGGGGTTTAGGGTTTAGGGTATAGTCCCCCTTCAGTAGATAGAAGATGATTTTGGGTACATTATAATAAGATCCCCATATACCCCATACTCTATCTACTTAAGGGGGGACTATAAACGCTGTACGTCAGGGTACTAGTTGTGAATATTGTCTGGGCAAAGTTTGCATCAGGGGTAGTTTGTGACCCTTCATGCTCACATGGGGATTCTTCAAAGATTGAATTTCGGTTTTTGGTTTGCTTATCGAGATTCTACCAGGTGGGAATCTATAGGGAGGACGCTTCTTCTTGGAAATGCCTACATGACGGCAGTTTCAAATAATGGTGGTTACACATTGGGCTGTAGAATCTGAGGCTCATGGTGTTTGGTGGCTACAGAAGCCGTTCTCAGCAATGTTTGTGTTTGTTTATGTTGGGGTGTCCCTTTGGGGGATTAACTGTACATTTTAGCCGTATGGGTCTGTTAAAGTCTAAGCCCTAACCCCTAAACACTAAGCCCTAAACCCTAAACCTTAACCGCTGGGCCCCACATCATCTGACCAATTGGGGCTCCCGGCATGAAACGTCGCATTCTTCTGGGGGGTAGTTGTGGTTTAGAGTATAGGGATTCAGGGTTTAGGCTTTAGTCCTCCGACCAGCCGCCTCGCCGCACAAACAGGCGTGTCGGAAATGCTGCTTAGGGGCTTTTCGGCTCGCGCGCAGCTCACGCACTTGCGCGCAGCCGCACAATGTGGGGCCCCGCAGCATCCATGCCCAAACCATAATTCCGTTCGAGTTCCAAGAGCATACGGTGACCAGAGCATCCATGCTTTTAATGAGAGCGATAACCAGAGCATCCATGCCCAAACCATAGTTCCGCTCATATTTTAATGAATGCGAGAACCAGAACATCCATGCCCAAACCATAATGCCACTCATGTTTTAATGAGTGCGATAGCCAGAACATCCATGCCCAAACAATAATTCCGTTCATGTTTCGATGAATGCGATAACCAGAACATCCATGCCCAAACTTGATGAGTGCGATACCCAGAGCATCCATGCCCAAACCATATTTCCGTACATGTTTCGATGAATGCGATAACCAGAGCAACCATGCCCAAACCATAATTCCGCTCATCTTTTAACGAGTTCGATAACCAGAACATCCATGCCCAAACCAAAATTCCGTTCGTGTTTCAAGAGCACACGGTGACCATAGCATCCAAGAACGGCAACGTACTTTCCGCAGACGTCCTTACCTGGGTCGCGTTTTTTTTCCAAAAAACGCGACCCGGCATAAAGCCGCTTTTAACCTTGTGGACCCCCTGAAAGTACGGTAAATTACAGTATTTGTATGCTTTCCCATGTTGGCGCAGCGGCAAGACGCCCGGTCCAAGTGTTGAGGTTAAGGGTTCAGGGTTAAGGGTTTAGGGGAAAAGGGTTTAGTGTTTAGGAAAATCACTTTCTTCTGGGGGGGCTATTTGGGGATTTGTCACAATTTGTTCTGGCTGTTTCTATTTGGGCTACGCTTTGGTAAGCTCCTGGTTCTTCACAAGTAACCCTTAACCTCGGGAAATGTGGGAACTTCTTCTGCAAGGATGGCAGCAACAAAAAGCCAGGTCCCCAAGTCGTATCCTCCTTGGTGCTTGCCTGTAAGGATCTTGAATTGTAGTGAAGCGTGATGTTGTAGCACCACTGTAATGCCGGGGCCGTTGGTCTTTGTCTAGGGTTTCGGACCCTGCTTCCAACATGGGATCCAACGATGGATTCCTGAAAGCATTAAGGTCGCCCCTATTCCTGTGCAGACCTGAAACCCTCTAAAAAGACGCGGTCAGCCACTGTATCACATTAATATACTGGGAATACCTTAAGCCCCCAGCCCTATCATAAAGACGAGCTGCGGAGGCCAAGGGAACCTGCTCCCACACTTTCGGAGCTCTGGACACCGTTCAGGCCGACGTGAGGGAAATGGGCTTAGCTGGGTCCTTGCTGGCTATGAGCCATACTCTTAAAGGGGAAATACGGGGTTTAGGGTCTAAACTCCTTAAAGGTATATAGGGGACTATCTAGGGGAGTCTTGTAGGGCTTAAGGGCGATACTCGGATTTTAGATTATAGCTCATATGACTTTCAATTCTATTATACCAAAGCCCAACAAGGAGTATGAAGTTTGTATTTCTGGTCAATAGTATCCCATTCAGGAACCAGCCGCAAGGGCCAGAAAAACGTTGCAAAACTTGTCTTTGTGACAGGTGTCGCCACCAAAAGGCGCACGGTAAGTGGCCGCTTTGCAAAGTAGCCTTATGAACCCGGACACGGAATACCTCTGAGGTGTTTATGAATGCATTCCATGCCTGCTGCAGAAGGATTCTAGTTAGAGCAAGCGTTCAAAAGTGGAACCTCTATTCGGGCAACCTCAAGCAGAACCTGAATTAAAGCACTTCTACCCATAAACCTCCAAATCGGCCGCATTGTGAGCAGTCGTGACGTCCCATCCCCGTAAAGTTCCTCCTCCAGCTGGAGTCCTCACCAACTGACGAAGGCAATCTTCGGACAAGTTCATATTGTGCAACAGGTGCCTATTTAATTAGAATAGGGTTTTGGGGTTCATGTGGACCGAAGTCAGAGTGTTGAAAGTGAGACAAATCATGTTTGTTAATCACGACTGCAAAATGTATCTAAAAGTGAGACAAATCATGTTTGTTAATCACGACTGCAAAATGTATCTACAGTGGGAACGAGCTACTGAGGGCTTTGGGGTATATTATATTATGATTATATAGGGATTCTAAGGGGATAATATTGGTAATTATCTCGGCTTCTACAGTACTTGTTTCATAGTAGCTGCAACTTGTTCTTTGCCTACAAGCTATTGGCAGGTTTCCCATCTACCCAGAGTCGCCGCCAATAACGATTCTACTTGCGAGGTCACCTCAAAATTAAAACCCACTTGAATTTTGAATGTTGATGAACCCATCTGATGCTGCTGGGGTTGCTGACTTTGCAGGTCACGCAGATGGCCAAGTACCTGACTTCAGTGTATGTGAGTGGCTGGCAGTGACACGGCTCCTCAATTAGCTGTGGAGGGGACATGGCTGTACATGAAATGGCAGCAAATCAGCAAAGCCCATGAGAAATCTTGCAGACATGCTTCCCATAACTTCATCTTAAGCGTCTGTGGGCAGTCCGTGCCAGTGGACATGAATGGCTGTAATGCGGCAGTGATGGTTCCAAACTAATTAATAACAAAAATTGACATCGCGGAATTGGTATTGGAAGCTGCAATAGCATGCACACATTCGAACAGCAGCAAGAACTGCAATCGCACGTTTGTTCTTTCATGGCAGCTGCGGTCATTTTTGGGATGCTAGTCATGTTGTGATATGGCTGAGACAGCGGCTCAAATTACTATTGTCTCAGTTACCACTAATACGACGACTTATCATTATTAGCACCTAATATGGTTGTCATTAGCAATACATTGCTACTACTACGACGACCTGCACCAGGTGTTAGACCTTAAGCCTTAAACCTTAGCTGGACCCCCCCCTCCACCCTGTAATAGTAGTATAACAGGAACATAAGAGGACCCTGATATAATCACCGTCATGCCTCATAATGACTATTACTGGGTGGGGCGCTCCACCTAACTTAAACCCTGAACTGTAGACCCTAAATCCAAACCCTAAACCCCGAAACCAACCACCCTCAACCCAGTTTTGCTAAACCCTAAACCCTAAACCCTTAACCCTAAACCCCATTTAAGGAGTTTAGACTATGGCTCAGGTGCTCATCCACAGCCTCCACCTCCAACGAGCCGGGCCCTGATGTCGCGGACTATCCTTATGACACTGTGCCCAACAAGGCCAGGTATAGGGGCCATACGCAGGGGTTATATAGGGATTCATGTGTGTATACATATCTATCCATCTATCCATGCGGATGTATAGGGGTACAAATATTTATACACACACATATGTATACGGTCACCCCCTCCTCCCAAGATCCATGTTTGTATCATTTCTGTATATGAATATATAATCATATATAGATATATTAGGTACGTACGGCACAGTGCCTAACAAGGCTGGGCATCAGCAGCGGGACACTTGAAGGTTCATTGGACATGCTGAAAGCCACCTTCCGGGTTCTCGCTGCATTGGGAGGGGGGCAGCCTATACAACGCGAGCTATATAACCCTAATGTATACCCGAATGATTTGTTGTTTCCATTTTCCTTTTCATTATCCCGGTATAACCCCTAAATAACCCGAACTCCGGCAAGTCAGTCAGTCCCATAGGCCTTCACGCCGAGGAATGTCATCTGAATGTTTCAACGAAAGCGTATTCACGCCCTTCACAAGTCTTAAGAACATTGGAGAGTTTCCAGGAATAGTAATGTCTGGCAGGCCTTCTTACATGTGAGGAGAGCTGCAGACTTTTCAAGCTCAGATTCTGGTTCGGGCTTGCTGACCTACTGCAACCAGACAACGCGCGTGGCTGTGATGCACAACGCTGCGTACGATGACCATTAGTCCTTGAAAATCCCCAGATCAGTCCCCAGCAGGTATGGTCCTGGTGCCCTGGAGATCTTGCAAAGTTACGTAGTTCCTGAGAATTATTTCCAGGCAATCAAAATCCCGGATGTTCCCCACACAACGCCCTATATGTCTTGAAGAGCCTCAGAGCCAATCGCAATCTAATCCCCACATCATTCCTCGAAACTCCTACATTCCTGCATAGTCCCTGCAGAACCTAAACCCTAAACCCTAAGCCTTAAACTCCCAACCCCAAAACCCTAAACCCCAAATCCCCCAAAACCCTGAACCCTAAACCCTAAACTCCAAACCCTAAACCCCTAAACCCAATGACTTCGCAGGTGGACCAGCTCTTCCGAGCACAGCTCTTCCATGACCGCAAGCAGCACCCTGGTCTGAACTTCTCCTCCCCTGTTGGGTTTAGGGGGTTTAGGGGGTTTAGGGATTAGGGGTTTAGGGTTTAGGGGTGTAGCGGTTTAGGGTTTAGGGGTTTAGGGTTTAGGGATTAGGGTTCAGGGTTGCTGTAAAGGAACTCAAATTAAACTAATGTGAAGAGAAACCCTATTGTTTGCACAAAATCCATGATATGGTTCATCTAAACTAACTTCCTTAGCAACAACCCAGCCAGGGTGTGCGTAGGGTTTCGGGTTGCGGGCTGAAGAGACAGGGAACGCAATGTACAGGCCTTGTAGCAGCGCCATAGTCGGTTTTAGGGTTGTAGGCATCCTTCTGTTGGTTTCCATGATTTTGTGTTAGTGGGTGTGCGAGGTAGCGACCAAGTGGGGTTTTGCAAAATGCAGATTTATGGCTGCTTCGCTTGCGATCCTCATGTTTCCCTTCTATTCTTGTAGCACAGTTGTTGGTCCGATTCGTGCCATGCTTGGACCAGAGCCTTCTAGCGGACATCAACATATATTCCCACTTAAGTAGATAGAATATGGAGTATATGGCGATCTTTCTATGATTTGCCCAAAGCCATATTGTATTTATTTAAGGGAGACTATACTTCTTCTTGTGCCCCAAACCAACAATCCTTTGTGCAATGTGGAGGACTGCTTATTGAGCAAGGGCAAACCTTAAACCCAAGCCCTCAAGCCCAA
The DNA here is from genome assembly GCA_905231905.1 of Symbiodinium pilosum. Taxonomy (NCBI): domain Eukaryota; class Dinophyceae; order Suessiales; family Symbiodiniaceae; genus Symbiodinium; species Symbiodinium pilosum. The sequence continues at coordinate 14,005 of CAJNIZ010013291.1, forward strand.
AAAACTTACCATTACTTTGGGTTCTCAAATTTTTTACACTCTAAATTTCAATCTTTTAAGCTCAAAAGGCCCTCTGCCCCCCCAATGCCCCTGCCCCTAACCTTGGACCCCCAGCCAGCGCCTCTTCAATCCCCATCCAGGACTTCCTTGATTGCATCCATAGGGCTCAATTGGGGATTATGCGGGGCTTTAGACAGATTACATAGGGATTCTATTGAGATTGGGGATTACATAGGATTTAGATGGTTATAGAGGGATTCTATGAAGATTCTATGAGCTATAAAGGGGGAACCTAGACACGAAGTCTTCACGAAATGGGGGTTTCCAATAATTTCGGTCCTTGTTGGGTGTACCTACCATGAGGATGAGCATCTTTTGGAGTTTATATTGGACCCCCCTATGTCTAGAACCCCTCTATAATCATTGGCATGGATCCCCCAATCCACGTTGCATCCTTCTTATCCCCTCCCCCCAAAAAAATTCAACCTCCCCAATATCAACCATTCTCAATATAGTATGCCACAGCGGGAATATTTAACACGGGGGGTTTGATATCAGGGTGGTGGGATTGTCTCGAAACCCAGAGGCCTACTTTGCTCTGAGGTATGAGGAGCGCCGCCGCATGTCGCCTGAGGATCGCTCAAAGGCACCCGTCGTGGAGCCCCGCTGCAACCAGCCCAAGTTGCTAGAATGATGGGTATATATTGGGGGTACATATTGGGGGTATGTATTGGGGGTTATATTGGGGTTATATTGGGGGTTATATTGGGTTTAGGGTTAAGGGTTATTGTCTTGAGGTGAAGGATGTCATCAAATATGGCAGAGAGGTCGTTCGTTCAGGCTTCTATAAATGGCCTGCAGTAACCTCTTGTCCTGCTACTTGGAGACGGCAAATATGCTTTCGTTTCCATTCTCTACCTACTGGCGGGAGTCTCAGAATTCAACAGGCCTTTTGAGAATGCCAGCATCTTTGGAACATGCCAGGGAAAAATGCAACATGCATAACAGTTGTGCAGAATTCACTTAAGCTATAGTCTAAACTCCTTAACGGGGTTTATAAGAGGTTATGTAGGGGACTACTATAGGGGTTATTAAGGGGGGATGCTTGGAGTTTAGACTATGGCTCATGCCATTTCCAACAGGCCTTTTCAATGCTCCACAGCTCGCGGTCCCGTACTGGGCATCCCTTGGTTCGGGTATTTCCGATATCCCAACTGGTTCAATGCTTTGTTTAGGTTACCCCTCCAAAAGCCCTAAACCCTAGACGCCCAAGCATACATAAGCCCAACAACTCCATGACATGAACACTGAACATCACAAAATCCATACACTGCACAAATCCCCAAGCCTTATCTAAGCCCACAGCCTTCAAGCTAAACCCTCAACCCTAAACCTTCAACCTAAACCCTAAGCCTTCAACCGCCCCAAACCCTAAACCCTAAGCCTGCAATTGCCCCAAACCCTAAACTCAAATCTGCCCCATATGAGCCATAGTCTAAACTCCTAGTATGCCCCTTCATAAAGTCTATAGTAGTCCCCTATATAATCCCCTATAAATCCCCCTTTAAGGAGTTTAGACTCTAGCCCATATTACAGAAGGACCGAAACAGGGTGCGAGGTCAAGTCTCCTTGATTATTAGGGTTTAGGGTTTAGGGTTGCATCAGGGCCCACAGTCTAGGGCTTAGGGTTCAGGGTTTGGGGTTTGGGCTTTAGGGTTTAAGGTTTAGGGTTCTGGGAACCCCCCAGCAGGGAAAACCTCAAACACTCATAAAAGACACCCTTAAGTTTTTGCACTCCGAAAAAACTCACCCCTAAATCCTTTTATTCTAGATGCTCTTGTCATGCCCCCCCAAAACCTAAACCCCAAATCCGAAACCCTTAGCCCTGACCTGCCAGATGGCTTGGAAGGGCTGTTTGCTCCATGCTAACGGTTCTCCGGAGGAACTAAAAAGTAGATGTCGTAACCCCTAGATGAACCAAGAATGCCCCTTTATGATCCCTTATATAGACTTCTTAAAGGAGACTTGCGTTTTAGGGTTTAGGGTTGGGGTCTAAACTCCTTAAAGGGGGTCATATAGGGGGTTATAGAGGGGAGCATGGTAGGGGTTATTAAGGGGGATGCTAGGAGTTTAGATGATAGCTCATATAATCTCTACATCTTCTAATCTTAGGCTTAGGGGATCTGATTTCCAGATCCTTTTCTGGGTCTGGGGGATGCAAAGGACTACATGAACCCAATCATTGCCGATGCGGACACCGGCCATGGCGGCCTCACGGCCACAATGAAGCTTGCGAAGATGCTGGGTTGCTGTTCAGGAACTCAATATAAAAGTTACTATAATAAGGGTAGGCCTTTGGGTTCCTTAAGTATTTTCCCTTATTGGTTTTTATAGGGACCCATCTGGACTAATATTGTTCAAAGGGTTCCAAAGGCCAACCAAGTATAATAAGGAAACCCTGTTATTCACTGTATACTCACATTATGTTAACTTAATTTACGTGCCCTAACAGCAACCCAGCAACCCAGGATGTTCATCGAGAACGGCGCGGCGGGCATCCACATCGAGGACTCCGACTTAGGGTTTAGGGTTTCAATTGCCTCAACTTCTGTATATCCAAGTAGCGGCCTTAAACCCTAAGCCCTAACCCTAAATCCCCATGATGCCCAACACCCAAAACGGTTGAGGGCTCAGGATTCTTCGCCCCTGGTGGATGCGCGAAGAAGATCGCCCTAAGCCCGAAACCTTTTACGGGTTTAGGGTGTGGGTGTCGGGCTCAAGGTTCTTGATTTCTTTGGGTCCAAAGACTCCGGCCCATGCTGCTTGCCTAGACCTCTGATTTTGCAGGGTTTGAGGGCTTGGGTTTATCATGGTGCAGAATCAAATGGAAGGGAGATGGATAATGAAACCCAAAGCTGTGATTCTGTAATGGTTCAAAGGGGTTACGGTTTCCAACAACGGAGCTTGCTTCAGCTAAAACAGGACATATTGATAGGCAGCAGTACCATGCTGTAGCTTAGTCTCTTTCTAGAATGCGGGTCAACCATGCAGTGATTATAGCCTTTCACACGATGACTTCAAAAAAGGAGACTCATAACTTGAGGAGCTTCCACTCTAAACCCCAAATCCCCCTAAACCCTAATCAAAGGGGTCTTGAGACAGATTTGCCTCAACTCCGCTGCTGACCTCGCGCGCACATAGTTTAGGAGGCTGAAGGACAACGGGTAGAAGCCTCAATAAGTACCAGCATTCTTCCTTGAGAGTTTCTATGTAACGGTAATACAACAAACCTTGCTCTCATCATTCAGGCCCCTACATTACAGTCCCCGTAAGCCCACTTTAAATCCAGCTAGATTTTAGTAATACGAGTTATACTAGCCCTAAACCATAAACGCCTTAAGCCCGAAACCCCTAAACTCTAAACCCTAAATTCCCACCTCGGCCTGCTTAGGCCGCACCCACCCTTTTCTAGGGTGCCTGGACCAAGAACTACACCCGCCACCGACTCACACCATTGCAAGGAGCTAGTATATGTACAGCGTGAGGTGCACCTCCAGGTGTCGGTGCAGTAGCCAAAACTGCGAGATCCACTCCAAAGGCCCCACAGGCGAAACTACGCCTATGGCGCGTTGTTCAAGTTTCATTCCAGAAGTTTAAATCAAAGAAAGGCGGGAAGGTGGGGTGGGAAGAATAAACCAGCACACAAATTCTTGGTTTGTTTGGCACGAGAGATGTGCCGTCACAGGATACCCCGCCTCCCCACACTCCTGTGTGTCGAGGCAGGATTTGTACGTGTAGCCGCCGCGCAGAAAGACACCTTAAACACCAAACCCTAAACAGTAATACTAGCCGAAGAAATTTTATGGATGGCTTGAGCGGGTTGTCAAAAGCATGGCCCCCAAAGGGGTCGTGCTTCATTAATGGGTACCCAATAAAGGACCATAATTTTCACAACCTACCAAGTTCTACAGTATAGCCCCTATAAAAACCCAGTTCCCATTTCATTCTCCTTTTATCAACTGATTTTCCATCCTTTTAGTTATTCACGCCCTTAAGCCCTCAACCCCAACAAAGGGTAAGAATGGTATGAATCATAGTGGCAATAGTCCTGATTTTAAGCCCTAAACCCTAAACCTTAAACCCTTAATCCTAAACCCTAAACCTTAAACCCTAAACCCTAAACCCTAAAACCTAAACGAAGGACCAGAAGCCGGGTACCAAGAAGTGCGGACACATGGGTGGCAAGGTCTTGGTCTCCACGCAGGAGACGGCTTGGGGTTCAGGATTTAGGGTGCCGGGGTTGGAGTTTGGGTTTAGGGGTAGTTTGGGGCGTAGGGTTTAGAGTTGAGGGTTTAGGGTTTAGAGTTTAGGGTGTTGGAATTGAAGGGATTGGAGGCCGAGTTTCATCAACTTACTGGTGCTTAAGGGAGAGTGAGGGATGAATATAGGGACTATTAAATAGTATATATGGGGAATTGTTTGGGATTATTGTGCTTAAGGCCTAAACCCGAAACCCTCAACCCTTAACCCACTCTTCCCTAAGCACCAGTAAGCCAAGGATAATTTAATTAGAGCGTGTCCTGGGGCTTGAGCGAAGAGATCCCGCACATCTGTTTCGCAAGATCTCTTGGACATCATGCAGTAATACTAGTTATAGTAGCACTCACAGTACTAATGTTAGGGTTTAGGGCTTAGGGTCTACAGAGGTAGGCGATGAATCCCACATGCCCTGAGAGGTGCACATCCCGTTTCCACTGCAGAACCTGAGTTCCGTTCCCAAACCGCCACACGACCTTGATTCTCACACCCTTGAGCGAGTACCCTGACATCCCAAATTGTTTAGCGTGCCAGACCCTAAACCCTAGGCCCAAGCAACCGTAAACCGGAGTTGTACACTATAGTAGTGACAGAATCGGAGTTGCATCGTGCTGTATGGCTGCATAAGTGCTGAAACCCTACATGCTGGAACGAACCAGGCCCCAGAGAAATCGAAACCTAAGAGCAGACATCCATCACCTTCTGGGTTGCTGTTAAGGAATTTGAATGAAGCTACCAGAACTTGGGCATATAGTAAATACCAGATTCCCTTCTTTATAATAACCGAATCCAAGTTCCTTAGCAGCAACCCAGCCCTCGCAGGAGCATATCCAGCGTCTTATTGCCATCCGTCTTCAGGCACAGGGCTCAGGTCTCGCGAATCATGGGGAACCAAATGGAAAAGAACACGGGACATGAAATGGAGACCCCAAGTTTTCTTTGAGGGGGTTATATAGGGAAGATCTAGGGTACTACAACAAATGTGGAATCAAATGGAAAACATAATGCAAGATGATATGGAAACCGGGGATATATATAGGGATTTCCATTTATTTGATGAGCAGAGGGCTATAGCTCATGCCTCATCATGGAGGTTCTGATGACTCTTGATGGGGTCTGTCGATTTGTTTTATTATGTAGTGCGAAGTGGGGATCTTCAGTTGTTCACATAGTTGGGGATCCCTAGCTAACATTGCAAAAGGAGTGTGGCTCTGTGATTGTGTCGTTGCGCCCCACCAGTGGCCAGACGTATTGCTACTCTGTTTTTCCTGTTGATTTCGAGTTGTGATAGTACGATTACACGCATGCATTTTATGCGGAGAAGCCCTTATTCATGCGAGGATCCCTCTGTCTACTGAGGTATCTTGTGGGCTTGCAGATATGTTGTGGCATACCTTACTTACACACCTCACACAATTCCGTGTTGCGTCCCAGGAAACCGAGAAACTCTAAACCCTCTCTGCTTGGAGAGCACTAGCATGTTGAAGCCCAAGCTGTAAGTTGTTTTCCGGGTCTCTGGTTTGTATTCTACAGGCGCAGCCCAGTTAATTGTACTCTTGGTTTCGCTTTTGCTTCCCAAAATCTCCAAAACCTCGAGGCCTGAAAACCAAAACCCTAAATCTTTGAGCTTCTTTTGTTCGTGAAGGCTGATGTGCTGAACTCTCCCCTGGTCATCGTGGCGCGCACGGACGCCGAGGCGGCCACGATGATCGACTCCAACATCGTGGCTCGGCTGGTGGTCTAGGATTTGGGGGTTTGCAAAAGTTAGGGGCCACTTTGTTATTTGTGGGGGGCACCTATTTCAAATGCTGCAGTCTATTTATGTTTATGTTGGAGCCCCTTGTATATGGAACCCCCCTTCTAGAATCTGAGTTTCAGGGCTCAAGGGTGTCACGGTTGTAAGCTTACACCTAAACCCCACTCTGAACATGTTGTGTCTTTTGAGTTTTGGGTTTCATCAGTTGGTTTAAGCACCCACCCAGTCATATGGTATGTCATGTAGTGTAACGGGAATATGTTCGCGTTTCCATGCATCTACCACTACCCCCTCATGGTCACTGGAAAACCTGACCCTGATTCATTTGAGCATCCTACTACTGATGTCAGTTGCTGAAGCTGGTTCTCATGAAGTGATGACTGGGATGACATTCTTCAGCTATAAGAGCTCACCCATGCAACGTAGATGTGCCGGGACATACCATCCTGTTGTGTAGCACGCGTTTGTCAACTTGCGTCTCATTGAAGCTGAGGACCCGGTCGACCATCCCCACATCAAGGGTGCCACGGTGCAGGGTGTGGAGACTCTCTATGAGGCCATGCGCAAGGGCACCGACAAGGACTGGGAGCAGCGTGCTGGATGCATGACCTTCCCGGATGCCGTCGCCAAGGCCATGAAGGCCAAGGGCCAGGATCCGGCCAAGTGGCTACAGGATTCCCGCAAGATGTCCATGGATCAGATGAAGAAGGCGGCTGCTGGCATGGGCCTGGACGTCTTCTTCGATTGGGATGCCGCCCGCTCCGTGGAGGGCTACTACCGAATCAAGGGCTCCACAGAGTTCTGCATCGAGCGCGCCATTGCCTTCGCCCCCTATGCTGACAGCATTTGGATGGAGACCGGCAAGCCCATCCTTGCGCAGGCCACTCAGTTCGCCAAGGAGGTCCGCGGTGCGGTGCCCCACCAGATGCTGGCCTACAACCTGAGCCCCTCTTTCAACTGGGACACCGCCGGCATGACTGACGCTCAGATGGAATCCTTCATCTGGGACCTTGCCAAGCTCGGCTTCTGCTGGCAGTTCATCACCTTGGCTGGCTTCCACTGTGATGCCTTGAGCATTGACCTCTTCGCGAAGGAGTACGCCAAGCGAGGAGCGGCAGCGTATGTGCAGATGATCCAGCGCAAGGAGCGCGAGCACAAGGTGGAGACCCTCACTCACCAGAAGTGGAGCGGCTCCGAGATCGTGGACGAGATGGGCAACATCGTCAGCGGCGGACTTTCCTCCACCGGCATCATGTCCGCCGGCGTCACGGAGAAGCAGTTCTAAGCAACTGTAGCCGTTCTGGCTGGCACAGGCAATGCCTGGCCTGCTTGGAGAGTAGAAGCTCAGGCATTCAGATTTTTCGTTACTTTCTGACAGGATGTAGTCACAGGTTTTGCGCAGGGTAACAGGGCGAACCCGCCTGCCTGACCGGCAAGGTCAAAAAGGGATGCAGGTTCTTCATCGCAGAGGGTCAAATGCTAAAGTTGCAGGCTGAGAGGATAGGGTATCGGATAGGGTCAGTGAGCTTTTCCACGAAAAAGACGGGTCTTGCCCTGGCCCAACGAGCTTTTGATTCCTGGTCGCGGTACATTCGGAGCAATTTTGCTTCGTTTGGCGTGCGGCCGCTTTCAAGACTGAGATCTGGTGCGGCACGCAAAATCCTGCCAGGCAAGGGTTGTCCAGTGGTCTCTTGGCATGCTCAACCCTACGGTCCCCTTTAAGTGGATAGAATATGGCTTTGGGTATTTTTGAATAAGATCCCCATATACACCATATTCTATTTACTCAGGGGCACTAGAATTGTCGGATCCCTAAACCCAGACTCCCATGCCCGGCTTGCGTGCTAAATCTTCAGCCTCCTAGACCCCTGAGACTGAGGCAATGCGAGTGCTAACCTGTTGAACCAATGCGTGTGTATATGTGTTTCCACCCAACAGTCCAAAGCGAGAATCCGTGCCCCAAGGAACATGGATGTTGGGGCGCAAGGTGCGGTTCGACGAGCGGCGGGTCGAGAGTTGGAGGCCACAAGATTCCTCAGGGAGCCCAGTGATCTTTCATTTTTGCCGGCCCTCCTAAGCCCTGAAGAGGCTTCTGCAACATGTCCAGGGATCAACCTTGCGCACTGGCACCATAATATTTTATCTTCCGTTTTCTTTTCCCCATTGTTTCCCACTCCCCAAAGCCCAAAGCAGCTGCCGAAACAAGGAGGCCATCACCCAGCTCCGGAGTAACTGGGAGCCCGTCCCTGTGACCTTGGCAACTCGACTGTTTTAGGGTTTGGGTTTTCAGGGTTTAGTTGAAGATTTCTTGTATGATTAAGACAAGGTTACCTCACATAGACCTCAATATGGTATTGGTACTAATGATTTGGGCCCTACAGTATTATCATAACTTCATCAGTCCTCTACACGTCAGTCACAAGTCGCTAAGATCCGTTTTCTTGATAAACCGCTAATTGCAGACTTGCGCATGACTTTGCCAGTGGGTCGGCAGACTAGTGTAATGCTAGATGCAGGGAAGTGCTGCTAGTTCGGGTATGTTCGAATTTGCAAGACGATCAGAGATTCTAGCAGATTCTAGCATAGCAACGGTGGCAAGAATCCTTTCTTATCAGGATAATTGTTCTCGCATTTCTCCCGAAAATGTCATGAGCCCACCTATGATACCCCCACGATCCCCAGATATGCGTGGGATCCCAGGGCGACCCCCGTTTTGACAAAACCTCAACACCCTCAAGCCCAGGGGCCTACACCCTGATCCCTGAACCCTAAATCCTAAATCCTAATCCCTAAACCCTATACCCGCAACCCCGAACCCTAAATCCTAAAGCCTAGACCGGACAGACTTTCTTTGCCGTGCCTGCTGCGAGCGATGCGCGTGTCTAAAGCCTAAACCTTAGATGTTGCTGGTGTCCAGGTGACTGGGGGGCAGCTCTCGGAGCCTCAGGCCGCAGTTGGCCAAGAGGTCGAGGATTAGGGTTTGGGGTTTGGAAGTTCGGGTTTAGGGTTTGGGATTTAGGGTTAGGATTTAGGGTTTAGGGTTTAGGATTTGGGATTTAGGGTTTAGGATTTGGGGTTTAGGGTTTAGGATTTAGGGCTCAGGGTTTAGGATTTGGTGTTGATGCAGTCAGGTCGGAGCCTCAGTCCTGGGTTGAAAAGGGTTTAGGGCTTAGGGTTTGGGGTTGGGATATGATAAGAAGAGGGATCACGTGGCCACATCTCAGCATAACCCTAGGACTGTCATTAAAAATGCTGTCTAGCTTAACTTTTGCTTATGATGTATCCCCCATGAACATGTAAATCTCATGGTTTAGGGTTTAGGGTTCAGGGGTCTCTGTCTTTTATTTGTGCATCCCACATACACAGCTCAAAGTAAATTGTCGGGACGGCTCCAGTGCAGATAGAGATCCCCTGAAGGTGTTGGGATAGAGGGCCATTGGGAGCACATTCATAATCCCATATGAGGGTCTCCCAACATGTGGTGCAGTGTCCAAAAAGATACTGTAGTATTTATTTTGCGCTCCACGTTGGGGCCCTCTACTTATGGAAACTATCATATATCCCTAAAGTCCGGAATAGGTACCTTAAACCCTAAACCCTTAAACCGCGTGATAGTGGGGATCATGAAGGGTCCATTCCGCCATTCCCGGCTAGGCATCAGTAAGTCTGAGTAAGAAAGAGGCCCCTAAACCCTTAACACTCAACCCTAAACCCCCGAACCCTAAACCCTGAAACCCTGAAACCCTAAATCCCTAAATCCCTTAATCCCAAACCTTAAACCCAAACCCACTCCAGACTCGGACACACAGTCCGACAGCCTGAAGTTTAGGGTCCATAGATGAGCTATAGTCTAAACTCTGGGGACTCTATAGGCTTCCTAGTATATGGCTTACTAAGGGGGATACTACGAGCTTAGACTATAGCTCAGATAATCAGGTGACTGTAATCCCACTTTCCAGCTCACTTTCCATTTCATCCGGTGGATACTAAAAATCCGGCATGACACTAAGTACCTTAAACCTGGGGAATTATGGTAGTACACTATACTGAGATCATGCGCGATTTTTAGTATCAACAGTCCCCACTCGATTTTCACAAAATTATACGTAGTTCTTCTTCTGGTCAATGTTATATTGGAAATTTTTACCCCCCAGTATACTTCAAGCCTACTCCCCGAAGCCAAGGAGAAGGTGGCCCTCACCCTGACAGAGATCCCTGGCGGGGTCCTGCGAGTTTTCCAGAACTATCGGTCAGCAACTCGCTGGCAGAAGGGTTTTTGAGGTAGGGCGCTTTAGTCAACATGCGCTTTTTTGGGGTCACAGTTGTCTGGCACCACCTCCAGCCCATGCGTCAAGACACCCATAGTTGGACTCATAGGACATACCCCGAAGATGCGTCTTATCCTAGATCATTTTCGGGCGCGTGCAAGGGCCAGGGACTCTAGAAGCACCGGTAGCTACATTGTAGCGGCTTTACGTCGTCATCGCGGTCATCTCTGATGGTTCATTTGCAGGTTTCAGTCTGTGTTAATTACTGCGAAGCTCTGGCAGCAAAGGGTGTATAGAGCAGGGCAATCAACCCTCCAGATTTGTGACCTTCAGAACTCCGGAGGGACCCCACATGGGACCATGCAGGTGTGGCATGACGGCCAGGCAAAATGACTTAGTGGCTGAGTGGGCAACCTTTAGCCTTCAGGGGTGGGGCGTATATATATATATATACACATTATATGTCTACAAGGTATGTTTCAGCAAGGGAACTCAGCAGAGGGGTGGACCACATTCAATTAATCACCTTTTTGAGGTACTCGCGCCCCGCTCACTTTTCGGACAGAGACCAACATGAATCCCATACAGCCTTCTTTGGCTTCCTCTGACTCATATGCAGACAGGACGAGGACGATTGGCATGCGGCGCTGATGTCGTGACTTGGAGAGTTATCATGTTGGGCCCTACACGGTAGTTTCCGTGAATAGGGGGACACCAGTCTCGATCCCAATATACTATATTCCTTAAACTAGGGACTCCCAAAGAGGTACCTCTAATATTTCGAACCCCCCACAGGTAGTCACAGCCAGAGCCTGCTTTGCGTCAGTCGAAGACAGTGAATCAAAGACCCAAAAAACATACACCAAGGGTTAAGGGTTGAGGGTTTAGGGTTTTGCAGCAGCTTCGGAAACCTTGATTCAAGAGACAGAAATGTTGTAGGCGAAGGGTTGTTTTTGTCATTGTCTGGCGGGGGTGTAGCAAGGTCATAGCCGAGCCACTGGATTTTTAAGCATCCTTGCGTTCCCAATCCAATAAGCCCTCAACCCTAAACCCTAGATAGTAGTTTCCATTTTCTTCTCCATTATCCCCATATAACCCTATATAACCTTATATCCCTATATAACCCTAAATAGTAGCTGTTTCCATTTTCTTTTCGATTATCCCAATGTAACCCCCCAAAGCAAGCTGCAGACTCTGAGGTGGCTTGACCATTTGCACGACGAGCTCCTGCATTCAGTGCTCCTTGGCATCCATCGGGTATTGCCCCCACTAATTAACAGTTGGATAATATTCATAATAGAGTTATTTCTAGCCCTTAATATTATCCTTGATATAGACTGTTAATGGGTGGGGGCAGGACCCAAGGCATCCATGCCACTGTATCAGGGAGTTTTCCTTTGTACCCTTAGGGTTTGTACCCTTGGGTTTGGGTCCAAAAGCCCAGGGAATATGGCCCTTGACAGAGGATATTTGGGGCGCAAAAACTAGGCTTACAAACATTAAGGGTACGAACTGAAAGCCTTTGACTGTACGGCGTTGACAACTGCAGGAGGGACCGTCCTCAACACACCTCTTTGACATTCGAGTTTGCGTTAGCTAGGTGCGGGCTGCTTTAATACCAAAGAGCAAGATGTTTGCGCTTATTCAGGGGTTCTGTTTTATACAGGATTTAAAGCAAGCTGCTTCAGGTGCAGACTTGTCAGTTGCAGACTGAGAGCAACCGCTTGAGCCTTTCGGGAGACTCCTTCTTCCATATTCGCTTCAAGGTCCCCCATGGCATCTCAAGCTTTAGATGCCCAGAGAGAAAGAGAAAAGCTGCTTGGGTTGGGCCTGTCGTAAGAGAAGCAGACTGGTAGAGTCAGATGGCAATGAAGTACCTTTGCTGGTGTTACTGCTGCTGCTACTTCTACGTATATTACTTCTGCCACAACTACCGCAGTTGTCACCACGGCGAGCTGCTACTGATGCTGCTAGCACAGCTATGTGTCCACTCGGCTTTTTAGTCAATAGCCCAGGCGCGCTGCTGGATACCGGACCCTGGCGATGCCTACGCTTTGCACCGGTGGCATCGGGATTCCTGTGCAGTTTGCTTTCTGACCGCAGATCAATGGAGACGGCTGGCACTCTAGAGGGATCACACAGGGATCTTGAAGTGACAGAGCTGCCCTGTCATGGAGAAGCAGGACTTGCGCCGGATACTAGGGGCCTGACGCGCGCAAGAATATGTTTTCCAGTGTTTCAGGCTAAGCCATTATCAGGCGCTGCACGCTCAAAGCGATACCCAACAACTAATCCAGAGACGCTCCCTTGTGCCAAACTCCAATCACCAAAGCTTGGGGTCTCTGCCTCGCTTTCAGAAGCCGCTCTCACTCCATGGGCCAAAGCCTTTCTGGTAAAGAGGATAGGGTGGACAGGAACGCAGTGAGCATGCTTTTGGGATGAGATTGGAGCTGCTATATGGGCCCATTCCTCCATGTCCGTGCTCACAACGCATACAGTATTCCTAAACACTGTATGACAAACCCTAAGCCCTATGGGGTTTAGGGGTTTAGGTTTAGCTATGCCCGCATACCTGCAGCATCTTCGACTCAGGTTGGTGTGGCTGCGGCGCGGAGCATTTACCGCGACTTCTTGGCCCACCCGGAAGACGCCCGGCCAAGTGATGTGGTTTGAAGGTTAAAGTTTTCTGGTGGCTGCTTCCTAAAGGAACCCCATTGCAATCATAATCCCTAAGAGGGACAATTACTATGTCCTTGAAATCGCGAAGCAAATGTAGGGTCGGTCCGGTCTACGGTTTTAGAATTTCCTACGAGCCTGTCGAGAGTATGTACAGATTTGTTTAGGGAAGTCTGTCGGAACATTGGAGCCTAAAGCGCTTGCAATGCTGCTGGCTCTGATGCTGAGAGACTTTCGATGCAAAGCACGCCTCCTGAGAATTCAGCCCTTTAGCCCCCTAATCATAAGTATTCCCATTATTATATGACACGGTCCTGTATAGAGAATATTTTGTTTCTGGAAAACGTGGGCGCTGACGGCATGTCCTTCTGGATTATCAGGGAATGCACTTTGATTGTAAGGGGGCCGGAAGAGAGAGAGCTCCACGCAGCATCGCCAATTTTTGAGGTTGGTTGTTTCGAGGGCTGTGGTACATGTATCTCATGGCGATATAGCGTTTAGGGTTTAGGGTATCGATTCTGGAATGGTTCTCGAGACATGTTGTCGGGTTTTGCCAGAGAGTCACTGTTACAGTGACCATTACGACATGTTGATTAAGCCATGTGGGTCGTGAGCGATTCTAGTTCTAGGATTTTTCTGCGCCACTTAATCCTACGCCCTAGACCCTACACCCTAGCCAGTCAGGGTTGTTCATTCATGGCTTTGGAATTTAGATTCAACACAATCTGCGATGATTTGTAGGGTGTTGGAATTTGGACCAGTCCTGAACTGTCAGCCGTAAGTCTTAATCCCAACTCCCTCAATGTTCATCTCTGAGCCCCAAGCCCCACCCTAAATCCTGATACCCAAGCCCTAAACGCTGAACCCAACAAAATCCTAAACCCTGAACCCTACACCCCAAACCTTCAACCCTAAACCATGCAAAGAGCTTCGAGGATCCCATGCGGGTGCGAATCTGCTGCTTTGAGCCTGGACATCATCACATGGTGAGAGCTCCTCGGCCAGAGGACTTCCTATTGTTTCCCTAAAAATAGGGTTTATACAGGGTCATATAGGCCTATGTAGGGTTTATGTAGGGTTAAGGGATTTCCCCAAAATTAGGGTAGGGTTCAGGGTTAAGGATCCATTTTGGGGTTATATAGGGTCATATAGGGCTATGTAGGGTTTACGTAGGGTTTAGGGATTAGGGTTTCCCAAAATCAAGGTACAGCTTGGGGTCTCTTCCATAATAAGGGCTATAGTCTTTTGGGGTCTATATGTGGGTCGCCCCTAAACCCTAAACCCTACACCCTGTAGTCTTTTGGGGTCTATTTGTGGGTCGCCCACATGCATAGGACCCCCTATAGGTAGCATCCTAGCCTTCCCCCTGCCCCACAAAAAGCCGATCCTGATAACTGTCTGAAGCAAGGTTTAGGGTTAATAGCTGTCTTAATCAGGGTTTAGGGTTTAGGGTTTAGGGTTAATAGCTGTCTTAATGAGGCTTTGTTTTGGGCTGATGTAGGCCTTGTTTGCTGCTGTAGGTGCATCTGAGTTGGGGCTGGTATCAATGCAATGTAGAATCCAATGAGAGATGTTAGGTGGACCCCCCACCCTGTAATAGTGACCATAAGGGATAATACGGATTATATTAGGGTCCTCTTATATTCCTCTTATACCACTATTACACGGTGGGGGTCCTCCCAATGTAGAATCCAATGAGAGATGACTAGTATTTGGGATTCCAGTTTGCGCCTCCGCATCTCAGGCAACGTTAGTGGAATCTCCAGTGGCTTGTTTTCAGGTGCCTAGAAGGGAGGTTCTCAAACTTAGGGTTTTTTTCTGTTACGTGTTTGGGGCGCATCAGAGACCTTGAGCCCTATAAACGCATTGTCCAGACTTGAAATCCAGCTGGAAACCCTTGTAACCTAAGCCCGTCTGGGATGCCTCCAAATACACCCAAAGGGCTGTTATTCACGAAGGCAGGGAGGCAGTGTAAGCGGTTTTAGGAGTTTTTTTTAAATATTTATTTAATTTTTGTGGGTTGAAGGAAGCAGCACATCGCTTCTGAAAATTTCCATAGAACCCATCCTTGCGCTGTACCATCTGATCCTCTTACACCCTAAGGCTAGAACCCTAAACCCTAAATTGCGCAAAAAGCCCAGAAGTTCCCCAGCAGTCCTCCGTACACCGGCTTTGAGATATCCCAGCTCTGGGCCCCTCATGTAAGAGCGTTCTGTGTGATAACAGGGAGAAGAGGGTCCGCTAACAAATCCCTGAATCGTCAGCTCTAAGCCCCTGAACCCTAAGCCCTAAACCCCTTAATCCCCCGAACCCTTAACCGCAAGCGAAGGCCGTAAAGGATGAGATCGTTGACAACTTCTACCGGCCGGAATCAGCTGAGGAGTGCCATAACCCAATCTAGTCTACTCCAGTTTAGGGTTTAGGGCTTAAGCAGCTAATAAGGATTTTTCGGGGCTTAACAAGGCCTAATAGCATTCTCAACCGGGGGGGCGTCCTTTTGGGGGTTAGGGTATTGTAACCCCTAGAAGCCTCAACAACAAACACCAACAATGGAGAATCAAATGGAGGCGAAAATGGAAAATGAAAATGCAAACTAGGTGTAAATAGGGGCTTATAGGATCATTACGAAGATGATGGTGCTAGCTCCCTCCTGTTATACGAGCCTAAACTCATGATTGATAATTATTTATGCCCCTACAGTATGGTCATCATGAGGGCTGTTTGGATTCAGGGTTTTGGGTTAGACTGGGATGGTACTCAAGACCCCTAGGCCTTGAACCCTAAACCCTAAGCGGTTATATCTTTGAATTCCTAAGGTAGATCAGTTCAGCCATGTTCCGGCATATTTGATTGTAGGACCCTGTACAACATCCCCGCTTACTCCCCCTCTCCCAAACAGTGCCTACATGAACCCTTAAGTACGCCCCTAGATAAGCGTTGGTCAGGTTTTTTGGGCGTTTATTTTGGGGAAGGGGAGTTTAGGATGCCGTAGTTTGTTTGTACTGTCCTTAGGAATTGTTTTTGGTTTTGATTATAGTATAACCCTAAGGAAATATTAGCAAAAATATTTTTATAGGTCTACGGAAACTACAGTTGAGGTGTAGTCTACTTCCTACAATGGGTGAGGCACCGCAAAGGAAAGGTCAACGGTGAGAAATCCTTGTTGCCGTCGTCAGGTCGTCTTTGGTTCAGGGCTTAGGTTCAAGGGTTTAGGGTTTGGAACTATATCTACGGACCCTAAAGCCTTTACCCCTAAACCTCCTTTGCGAAGCTGGGGGGATCTTTATACCTACATTAGGCTTGTACGGAGGGAGTTAAGTTTCATTGTATAGGGCCCAGTTTGGGGTGTAAGTGGGAGTTTCCGCAAATTTTTGTGCCAGCGCTGAGGAAAGGGCTTCCTGTTTAAGCGTGAACAAAGGGGCAGCGGTCTAAGTTGTAGAGCCTTGTTTGTCTTATGGGTTTCCTTACCACCTCCTTCTATACTACTCTCCGCAGGTTCCTTCCCAAACAGCTTTAGTTCACCTTAATCATCAGCAAAATGCTCCTTGTGGTCATGGCAATTCTGCAGCCCTGGGTATTTGGACCTCCAGCTGAAACCTCCATGTGCAGGAAAAGCCTAAGTATTGACTTTCTGATTGTGAGTAGAGAATGAAACTAATGGGAAGGAACACAGGAACTACTAGGTTACTAGGAAAGGAAAACAGGGAAAGGAAAGGACAATGGAAACCGCAACATTGTTGGGTAGCGGCTACGACAGGAATCTGGTTTTGTGCTTGCTCAAGCTGTTTTAACATTTTGGGTTCAACACTTGCACGGATGCTTTTACAGCCACAAGCGGCTCAAACATGAACTCCATGTTGAAATACAACACTTGTAATTCTAGCGTACCCTGCCCGCCCACCCTGGGGCTTGGCGTTTACGCATACCTACTCTTCTGGTTTCTTTACGACTGAGTTTGCTATGCGTCTCTCCGCCAAAACAGTGTGTCAGACGGGTGCCTTTGCACAAGGGTCATGTTAGGGCTTGTGGCTGTAACATCAAAATGTTTAGAACCAATCCTTCCTTTCCTACTGACTGACAACCATAAGTGTGGGGAAATCTTCCAGAAGGTCCCCTTAGTCTTTTCAAGGGCTGGTTAGATTTGCAGGACCTTGTGGCGCTGTTGCAGCGGCGGCTAGCTCAGTATGCCGCGATTGAAAATCATGTTCCCAAAGTAGCGAGGGTAGTCCGTCATGGTGATCTGAACGCCTTCTGAAGAGGCAAACATGGGAATGGATAGCGGAACGAGTAATAACAGTGGAAAGCGGAGGAGAAAACGTGTGCTTTCTAGGTGCCCAGGTTATGTCCGGAGTTCGGCTCAAAAGTGGATTTGCCTTTCATCTTCAGGTTATGTCGGTTATTAGTTATTCCGGTTATGTCCTGATCAGGGTTCCGGCCCTTCAGGATCATTATAGAGGTTATACTTGGTACTTGCCCTAAATTGGCCGACCCCGATATAGACCCCTTGTGACCCCCCCCAATACTATAATCCGTATTATAAGGACCTCAAAAAAGGTACCCCTAGTTCTGGGAACCACCCAATTTTGTAACGAAATCAAACTTCAGCGTGCAAACGCTGTAAATTTCTTGCTGCTAGGCGTTCGGGAAGAGCCTTTGGGAAGAGGGCAAGCAGCCTTCGGGGACAATTTAAGTGTTTCTGCTCCAGCCAAATGAAGCCTAAGCAAGGTCTATTTCAACAACACCTCAGCGCGCGTGTTTTCAACCCCTACACCCTAAACCCGAAAGGCAGCCGCACATAGAAGCAGCCCCAGGTCTACTCGTGACGGCCGCCCACCCAGTCCAAATGAGGAGCTGCAGCCAAGACGGTGCTCTTGCAATCGCTGCATGGAGATCGTACTGCTGTACTTCTTGCAACTATCTCAACATGCTTCGCACCATGGCAGGTCACAGGCGTCGTTGGCATCGTTGGCGTCGTGTGGTCGAGGTGGTCGAGGTGGTCGTGATAGTCGTGGAGGTCGTGTCGCCGTGAAGTCGTGGCGTTTTTTTTAGTCGTGGTCGTGGTCGCCTTGGTTGCGGTGGTGACGGCGGCAGCGGTGGTAGCTCTTTTGAATCAGTGTAAACAATGGGGCTTCGCAAGGCCCGGAGCCGGCGCTCAGGGCCGTAGCTTACAATTGCAGCAGCTCCTCGCTGCAGCGTATCATACACGTCCCATCCAACTGGCGAAGACACTCATTCACTTTTTTTTTTGAAAGTGCACAGAATACCAGCTACAGTGCCTCGCCGCTGAAGCTTCCTGTGTTAACTCGCCTCCTGACTTTGCCGGGTTGCTGTTCAGGAACTTAAATTAAGTTACCATAATGGGTATATATATATATATTAAATAATAGGGTTTCCCCAATATAGTAACTTAATTTAAGTTCCTTAACAGCAACCCAGTTTGCTTACCTT
>CAJNIZ010013291.1:61892-99226 GCA_905231905.1 Symbiodinium pilosum
GCCATAAGCCCTCAGTCCAAAACCCTAAACCCTAAACTCTAAACCCTAAACCCCAAACCCTAAACCCTAAACCCCAAACCCTAAACCCCAAACCCTAAACCCTAAACCCTAAACTCTAAACTCTAAGCCCAACTTCGGGTCCTTCCCACATCATGTCCCACATCATGCAAAGCCCTGAAGGCCGCCACCATGATCGACTCCAACATTGAGCCATGGAGCACTTAAAGGGTTTACGGTGGTTTACATGGGGAGAATGGACAAGAAAGTGGAAGCTACTATAATGGATTATATAGGGTTTCGGGTTTTAGGTTTCAAGGTTTTAGGGCTTGAGGCTGAAGGTCTTAGGCCTTGGAGCTTTGGGTCCCTGTATTTGGGTTTCGCGTTCAGAGCTGGGTCCGGTGCGTGCCCTTAGCCGCGCCGGAGGTCTGAGGGTTCGGGCTGCAAGCCAGGCAAGTGCGTGGAAGCCCATTGCAAACCCTAAGCCAAAAAACTTAAAGGCTAAAGGGCTACTCATAGGCCTCGGGGGTGAGTAGGGAAGAAGGGAATCCTTATATTATCCCTAAATAATATAATCTCTATTCCCTACTCAACCCCAGTCCCCAGTAAGTGGGTGTTGCGGTATTTGCTTGATCATAGCATAAAACGGCCAACCTTATTCGAAACAGCAAGTCCCTGTTATACACCTTTTTAGCCTTCACAAGTTCTATGGACGATGTTGAGGGGCAATAGAGGGCGTAAGCGCAAACATTTCCCAACAACTGAGGTCCATCTTGAGGTCCCTGTAGTAAGAAGTGAACATGTTTTGGGATACAAGGGGCATGCCTCACTGTGCAAGTTCTGCTCCGGAACCTCAATCAGATGATACAATTGTTTGCACCAAGAAAGTGATATTATCTGAGGTGGACTACGGGGCGCATATGCCTGTCTAAGTTGCAGGGTGTTGAGCAGTTAGACTACCTGCGCGTAGCCGAGGACCCGGTGGACCATCCCCACATCAAGGGTGCCACCGTGCAGGGTGTGGAGACCCTCTATGAGGCCATGCGCAAGGGCACCGACAAGGACTGGGAGCAGCGTGCTGGATGCATGACCTTCCCGGATGCCGTTGCCAAGGCCATGAAGGCCAAGGGCCAGGATCCGGCCAAGTGGCTGCAGGATTCCCGCAAGATGTCCATGGATCAGATGAAGAAGGCGGCTTCCGGCATGGGCCTTGACGTCTTCTTCGATTGGGATGCCGCCCGCTCCGTGGAGGGCTACTACCGAATCAAGGGCTCCACAGAGTTCTGCATCGAGCGGGCCATTGCCTTCGCCCCCTATGCTGACAGCATTTGGATGGAGACCGGCAAGCCCATCCTTGCGCAGGCCACTCAGTTCGCAAAGGAGGTCCGTGGTGCAGTGCCCCACCAGATGCTGGCCTACAACCTGAGCCCCTCTTTCAACTGGGACACCGCCGGCATGACTGACGCGCAGATGGAATCCTTCATCTGGGACCTTGCCAAGCTCGGCTTCTGCTGGCAGTTCATCACCTTGGCCGGCTTCCACTGTGATGCCTTGAGCATTGACCTCTTCGCAAAGGAGTACTCCAAGCGAGGAGCGGCAGCGTATGTGCAGATGATCCAGCGCAAGGAGCGCGAGCACAAGGTGGAGACCCTCACTCACCAGAAGTGGAGCGGCTCTGAGATCGTGGATGAGATGGGCAACATTGTCAGTGGAGGACTTTCCTCCACCGGCATCATGTCCGCCGGGGTCACGGAGAAGCAGTTCTGAGTGATAGCTACTGCAGGCAGTTTGCACTCATTTTAGCTTTGGCACCATTCCACGTCACACGATGTGAAGCTGTGGTAGCTGCGAGGCTGTTTAGGCCAATCAGCAGCAACTAGCCTGTTGATTGCAGTAGTCGCCTGGCAATGAAGAGGGTAAGTGGCTCGGGCTCCCTGTTCTCCGGAGTCTTAACTAAGCCTGTGACTCCAAACACTTGTGCTTACAGAAGCAAAGCCCAGGGAGCTGTGCGCGGCTCTGCCCAACAATTTTCGATACGGCCAGGCTTCATTTCTTCTCTCAATTTCGTTTGTGTCGCGCTTTTGAACGGCCTCCCATTTCGAGACACAGGCATCACACAGGTGTCCAAAACGCAGCATGTTTAGAGCCCTCGTTGAAAAGGCCGCGTGAGAGTGGCGTCTTGCAAGGACTTGCTGACTCAGGATGCACGTTGAAGGAGTCTTCTGCCCAGAGGAACCCATTACTCTTTTTGGCACTGGCTTGCCCAATCGCGGAAACAAGCTTCTTCATCCTGCATGACAGAAATCTTGTAAGACCCCAAGTGCGGTGATAGCACGAGTTCGCAGGGGGAGGAGTAGCAGTAGCAGGACCACTAGCAGTCGCTGTAGCAGCAGTAGCAGTAATTTTAGCAGGAGCGGTAATGCCGAGAAATTCTTGTAGTAGGTAGGTAGGTAGTTAATCGCCTCCTCCTCATATTAAATGAGGCCCCTTCCCCCCCGTAATATTAACTAATCCGGGGCCCGACTTATTCAAAATTAGGGGGGACATGTATGGAAAGCATCAGATAGGGCTGCCTCTAAAAACCTTTTGAAAGCCCCTTTAAATTCCTTTCAAATGAAATCTAATGAGACACGAATGGAAAATCTGTTTAAGAAGCAATCAAACCCAGTTAAGAACCAATTAAAACCCAGTGAAATCGAATTAAAATCCAATCTCAACTAATTGAAATCAATTTAAGATCCAATTTAAGCCCGTTGAAATCAAATTTACATCTAATTAAAACCGATTGAATTCGAACAAAACCAATTAAAATCTAGTTAAAATCAAATCTAAGTCCATTTAAGATCAATTGAGACCCAAACATAATTCCATCCAAAAGCAATTGAAATCAACGTAAAATCCATTTTTCACCAATTGAGATCGAAAATCCAATTGCAACCAGAGGATTTCGAATTCAGTCCCAATGAGAACCCATTGAAATCAAATTTAAACCCAATCAAAATCCAGTGAGGTCGAACTAAAGCCAATTAGAATCTAGTTGAAACCGAATCGACATCCATTTAGAAACAATTGAAGTCTAAACATTCCACTTAAAATCATTGAAATCAAACTAAAACGCAGCTAAAGCCAATTGAAATCGACTTAAAGTTCAAGTGACACCCATTGAAATAGAATTAAAACAACTTGTCATCAATGTGAAGTCGAATCACAAGCACTTGATTTCATCTAATACAATTGAAACCCAATTAGACTCAACGAAGTACGTCAAAAGCTTTAGCAACATCATTAACATAGCGTTTATCTTTTATATGGTTTCTTTTATATAGAAACCCACATAAACAAAACTTTCGAAACCTGGGACATTAAGTGGACCCCTAATTTGTTTGTATTTCTTATTACACCCGCCCTAAGGACCTCCACCCCCCAAATTCATTATTAATGTGGCCCCCTGTAATGGTAGTCTTTCCCTTCTAGAAGTAGCCTTCTTGAAGTGTTTTTAAACGTTAGGCGGGTTTTAAATAATAGGGGGAGGGGATGAGTTAGCTAGTTAGTTAGTGAATCATCTCGTCCTTCAGTGAATTACGTATTTGATGAGTGAGTAAGCTAGTTAGTAGGTGGTGGTAGTACTTGTTGTCGTCGTCCTCTTCGTCGTCGTAGCAGTAGCAGCATTAGTAGCAGAAGTAGTAGTAGTAGTCGTCGTCGTCGTCGTCGTCGTAGTAGTACATATATGAGGGTAGGGTAGCACGAATAGTCATAGTATTGCAATACTTCCGACTAGAATTAGAACTATACAGCTACCACAGCTGCAACTTGTCGTTCATCGTTCAACAGGCTATTGTTACTTCATTGAGCTTATTACGAACCCCAGACGTAAGTTTTAAATCGAACTCTACACTTTTGATACTGGTCTGTGTAGTGCTACTTGCTAGCCAGTTTTCAGCATTTACTTAATCAACATACTGCGCGTGGACTTTGCTGGATGCAGTGCGGTATTGAAGCTGCAAGCCCAAGCTCTAAGCCCTCAGCCCTCGACCCCCAAAAACCGCAGGTGAAGCCTTCACCCCTGAAGCCCAAGCCCTAAATCCTCATTCCGAAAATACATGCCTCTCAAAACGGGCCTAAGGTTTCCATTCGATTTTTAATTGTATTTTTAACATTTGAGTCTCCATTACTGGAGTCATACCCCTATGCCCTACACCCTCAGCCGTAAATAGCGGTTCCTGTTTCTGTGCCATCATGTACTATATACCCCCTACATCTCCCATACTAAGCCCTAAACCTTCAAAGGCCGGAGCTGGCGAAATGAGGCCACCTGCCGTGCCCATGAAACGTGGCTTAGCCGCAAGAGTAGGAGGAGGAGGAGGAGTAGTAGTAGTAGTAGTAGCAGAAGCAGAAACAGTAGCAGGAGCAGGAGCAGTAGCAGTAGGAGGTTGTAAGGAATATGCAACGTTTAGGATTTAGGGATTGAGAATTTTCCGCAGCATATCGGGATGTTACCCCAATAATAGAGAAGCACGTAGAAAAGAACATGGAGCATGACATGGGCGTTGGGGTTATAGGTACTTAGGGGGTTTTGGGGGATCAAAGGGCTGAGGGTTGGGTCAACTCCCCTATAGTATTAGCCCTTAAGTATTGAGTTAATAGGGCCTTAATATACCTACGGTAGTCCCCTGTGGTACCCACTGAAGATTGACTGAACCCCAAATCCTAATCCCTAAACCCCAAATCCCAAATCCTAAAACCCTAAACCCATGTACCCATTACTGGGTGGGGGATGGACCCCAAATTGAGGGTTGATTTATGGGGTTGAGGGTTGAGGTTGCAGGGTCAGATATGCGGGCATATAAGGGCTGTATAGGGTTTACATATAGGGGGTTATATAGGGATAATGGAAAAGAAAATGGAAACTACTATTTAGGGTTTAGGGTTTAGGTCATTGGGATTTGGGGTTTCGGGTTCGTGGGCTTAGGGTTTCGGGCTTAGGGTCTCAAAAGAAGATCTCTGTGATGATGTTGCGTCCCCCCCCCCCCCGCGGCAGCCTTTCACAATAGGACCCAAGCGTTCTTGAATGCATGTTGCGGTAAATTTGAGCTACAGTGTAAAAACTCCGTACCTAGTATCCAATCAGGTTTCTTTAAAGCATAGCAGCCCTTTCCAACGGCGTGCAGGCATTGCATATTTTGAAAGTGCGACGGCCATGTATAGGGCTGTCTAGGATTACTTGCCAAGCAGAGATTGCATGTGAATGAAGCACTGCCATTAGCCAAGGTTCCAGGGTTGTATCCCTAAGGTCGTATCCTTGAAAGGGGTCTCCCAGTATGGCCCCTGTGTACCTATGTAGTCTCCTAGAGTTCTTGAAAGGAGCCCTTAGGATGCACCTGGGGGAAGATTGAAACCCTAAGCCCAAAGCCTTAAACCTGAAA
Source organism: Symbiodinium pilosum (assembly GCA_905231905.1). Taxonomy (NCBI): domain Eukaryota; class Dinophyceae; order Suessiales; family Symbiodiniaceae; genus Symbiodinium; species Symbiodinium pilosum. The sequence continues at coordinate 67,313 of CAJNIZ010013291.1, forward strand.
TCCCAAACCCTACATCCCAGAACAAAGGCAAAGCAGCTGCCCCAAAGGACGAGCCTGCACCGAAACGGCTGCAGCTACTCGACCTGGCCTTTACTTTCTGGTGGTTAGTAGGGTTTAGGGCTCAGGGCTTAGGGTTTAGGGGATCTAGGATTTTCGTACGGGCTCAGGGTCCAGGGGTTTAGCCGGCACACCCTTTCGGGTCGTTGAAGGGGGCCTACCCTCCACCAAACTAGCTGGAGAAATGGAGGCATGGACAAGACATGGAAGTTAGATGGGGGTTTCCCAAAATTAGGGGGTACCTTTTTGGGGTCCCTGTAATAAGGATTATAGTATAATGGGGTCTATATTGGGGTCCCCTAATTTTGGGAAACTACCAGATGATTATCCAGGGTTTCCGGTTTGGGTTTTTCTGGTCATGGGGGAATGGTAAGTAGCTAAAACTCATAGGGCCCGTAAGCGCATTTGTGTGCTTCCTCAGCAAGCTGAACCTCCAAGTCTGAAGTACTGCCCCCACTCAGTAACAGTTGGATAAGGCTGAGGGATAAGGGTTGAAAGTTCGTAGTTTAGGGTTTGAGAGCTTTACGGTTCAGGTTTGGAGTTTCTGCTGAGGTTTGAGGGTTTTGGTTAGGTTTGGAACTATACATGGGCTGCCCACAAGAGCGGGAGTCTTTGTAAACCAAAGCCTAAATCTTAAACCCTTAAGCCCTGAACCCTGGTTAGGGCTTTGGGGGCCAGGGGCCTGAGGGGTTTGGAATCTGGGTTTTGGCGTTTTGGGCGAGGATGGGGTTGGGGTTGGGGAGTTTGGCATCCTGCTTGGAGTTGCAGTTCCCGAGGCATTAAATTGGAATTCATGGATGTTCGGGGTGCAGGGAGTAGGGACGGCAGTGTTAAAACAGAGGCCTTCTCTTCGCGGTGGGTTGGCCTCTCCAATATCAGGTTGGAGCACTACTTCAACTTAAGAAGAGTTTCATGGAAGTCCGAGTAGGTGCGTTTTGATCATCATTGGGACTGCCCTGATCTTTGCTGCTGGCACTCATACGGCCTTGTTACAGGCGTTACAGGCTACCAAATCCTGCTTATGTCCATCCCCCAATCTCAAGTAACCACCTTTCCCCTAATACTACACATATCCCCAGTATGTAAGGTTGCTCATAGTCTTTTTCAACATTGGGTTTGGGGGTGTTTAACACCTAAAATCCTGAACCCCAAGCCCCAAATATACTATTTCATTCTACATGAACAGCTGTCAGGTTGGGTGATGATCTCCCTGAAGAAGTCTCCAAGGAGGACATCCAGCACATGCTCCCGTGGCAAAATTACTAGGAGATGTAGGGTTAAGGTTTTAAGGTTTAGGGTTTAGGATTCTTCGTGTAGGGGTTGCCTTGCCTGCCAAACTACTTCTGATAACTCGCTGATGCTTAGTTGGGGGACGGGGGAAAGGATTTTTTGGCAGTAGTCCCCATACAATGCCCCAGAACACTCCCGGCTTTGGTCCCCTTTACAAAAGTAGTATGGGGATTTTTGCCCCCAAGCCCTTAACCTAAACCCGAGCTCTCTGCACCTTCATCGACCCTGCACCCCTAAGCCCCAAACCCTAAACGAACCGTGCCTGCTTGCAGCGAGGCCCGCACTGAAGCCCTCGGCCCTCAATGAAGCTATAAGGTAGTTTTATCACATAGGGGGACCCCAATACAGACTCAAAAATACTACGATCCTTAAAATACGGACCCCAAAAAGGTAGTCTAATTTTGGGAAGCGCCTATAAACCTTATAACCAACCCTAAAACCTAAACCCTACAACCTAGTAGCCCAAGGCTAGATAAGGCTGACGAGATCCACGTGCCACGCCCAGTCAGGGATTGGTGTTTAGGGTTTAGGCTTTAGGGTGTAGGGTTTAGGATTTAGTGTTTAGGATGTAGGATTTTGAAGGACTTGTAACCCAGACCCCCTATAGTCTCCAAAAAATGGAGCCCCCTGAAAGCCTGTAGGTTCCCCACTGTAGTAATGAGATGTTTCTTTGTTGGGGTGTCCATTTTTTGGATATCCTGGGGGTCTGGCAAGTTAATCCTTCCAAAAAAGGTCATATAGGGATAGATGGGGGAATGGAAAAACAAATGGAAGCTGTAAGCTGGTGCATTAGTTGGGCTTAGGGCTCATTCAAGAACGACCCGAAGAGTGTCCAATATATTGTGATATACTGCAACAGGAATGTTTGATCAATGGGGGAGGGGGATTAAATTACCACCCCCAGCTAATAGTATTCCCTCATGTATTTCTGGGTTATACAATTTCCAACGTTCTTGGACTTGTTCATGGCCTAACGGTGCTTGTGGGGAGAGACGGTGGTCTCTCTATGTTGGGTACCAGCCCACTTTGTAACAGTTGGATAACATTTTTAATGTAGTTATATATAGCCTTTAACACGACCCCTAAGATAGACCCTTACAGGGTGGGGGGGCAGTGCCCAAGCTCTACCCCAACCCTAAACCCTAAACCTTAAACCCAACCCTAAACCCTAAACCCTAAACCGTAAACCCAACCCTAAACCCTAAACCCTAAACCCTAAACCCTAAACCTTAAACCCAACCCTAAACCCTAAACCCTCAACCCTTAACCCTTAACTCTCTACTCCAATAGCCTTCGTCCTCAGAGCCTGAGGAGGCCACCAGTTGCCTTCAACTTTTTGTGCAAGGCTCCTAACGGTTTAGGGTTTAGGGTTTAGGGTCCCCTCCGCCTGATGGTAAAGACAGACATCATTATCAGGGTGGTGGAGGGGGTACATTATAAGAAGGAGGTGACTTTCTTCTACGACTTCTACATGCCTGCGGCAAAGGTTCGACTCATCAGCCCTTAGAATTGCGATGCCTTTTGTCCCTGGAATCAGATCTCTGTATGTTATTGAGGAAGCAGAAGGGCGCACAGTTATAAACATGGCACAGTCATTCTCGGACTCCTGGACTTGGCGCATGTGCCAGTTGCACTGTAGTCCAAAATAGGTCATGGGGGATCATACACGCGAGTATGACTGCGGGTTAGTAAGGGAGGGGTATACTAAGAGTTTAGACTGTAGCTCATTTGCGTGGCATTTGGGCTTTGTTGAGGTGGAGAGCCTGAACGAGAATGCGCTTAAGCGAATGCACCTGCAGATGGGCCGCAGACAAGAGAGTCAAGGGCGCCTGGAGTCCAGCCTGACATAAGGGTAAAATGGCTTTATGAATCCTGTTTTTCTCCTCATGACGCCAAGGTAATATGAAGCGTTTGAGGCGTTCTTGTTTCCATGCTATTCGGCCCCAGCATTCCAAGCGAAAGGTTTAGGCTCATAATGTCTTGAGAGTCTTGATGGTCCATGACCATGGATACATCACCTGCAGTGTTTGAAAGCTCGTGCGCTCAAAATCATATTGCTGAATGTGGGCTTTTCGATATGGGTGCCTTCTCACCTTTTCTTACCTTCAAGATCTGGGGGAGCTGTAACGATCTCGCCTCAGAGGTTTGTTAATATGCCAAAGTGTCCCCCAGGTTCTGAACAGATTATTATGGTTAAGGTTTAGGGTTTGTGGTCTAGGGTTTAGGCATCAGGGCTTAGAGTTCCTAACGCCTGGGTGGCTGACAAGAAACTTACTTAGGGGGTTTCCCAAAGCTAGAGTTCCTTTTGGGGAGTCCCCATAATAAGGAGTTCTGTATTTGGGGTCTATATTGGGGTCCCCTTATTTTGAAAAAACTACCATATGGGGCTATAGTGAATAATAGGGTGTCCTTATCATGGTAGCTTAAGTTAAGCTCCTTGACAACCCAGTAAATCCTAGATTGAGAACCATGAACCCCCTTGAGCTTGAGCTAACCGTAAACCCAAAACCCTAAAGTTGCATGTGTTGAGCTTTCACAATTAAAGCCAGGGAGAAACTTTATGGACGTAGGGCTTGAGGGTTTAGGGATTTAGGGTTTATGGGTTTAGGATTTAGGGGTTTAGGATTTAGGGGTTTAGGATTTAGGGGTCTAGGTGTTTAGAGTTTAGGGGTTTAGGGTTTAGGCGTTTAGGGACATGTTGCATCATGTGTTCGACGGAATTCAAACGCAGGGGTTGCGTCAGTTGCGTCACCAAGGCAGTTTGAGCGCAAGGTGAAGGTCAACCGGGAACTCAGGATCAAGCCCCTTTGCTGACCGCATATTACGGAATATATATGGGGGTTTCCTAAAATTGGGGGTACCTTTTTGGGGGTCCCCATAATAAGGATCATAGTATTTCGGGGTCTATATTGGGGTCCCCCTATTTTGGGAAACTGCCATATATATATATATATATCTAGGGGTTGTTGTGTAGGGTTTAGGGTTAATAGGGAACAAGGGAGTATAGTCCCTGTATAATACTGTTGTTTATTCCCTACCAGCCCGCAGTATGTCATTATCCAATGAAAGTTTTGTACGTTAGCGGGGTTGGAAGATGTGCTGGGTGGTATTTCGGAAGGTTCAGGCAGCATGTGGGAGTTCCCAAAACAGGATCCTGCCCTCAACTTACCCCAAATCCGACATTTTCTTGCGTATGCTTGTTGTGTGACCCCCGTAACTAAGTCTACCCTAGACCCTGTGCATCCCCTGGAACCCCCTTTAAAAGGCGCCTAAAGCTCATGTCTTTGCGTGCATCTGGTAGTGCAAAGCATCGTGTCAGGAGTGAGGGCGAAGCCAAGATTTGGGCCTAGGGCTTAGGGCTTCAGCTTATGGTTTATGGGGTTGCTGTTGAGGAACCAAAATATAGCTGCGCTGCCTTTCTTTGGACATTTTGCACATCATCTCAGGTTCTCGTATCATGGTAATCGATTAAACCCTAAACCTTAAACCCTAAACTCTAAACCCTGAACAGTAGCCCAGGTCAGGGTGGAGGATTTAGGGTTCTGTACTACGCAGGGAAATCTGAAGTTACAATCAGGTAATATCGCATGGCCGCTTCTGGTTACTGTTAGATCGAATTAGTGGTTCAGGGTTTTGAGTTTAGGCCTGGCTGGCTCCTAAACCCTGCATCCCTACATCAATCTAATAGTTCCTTAGATTTTCCATTTAAAAGTTTACGATTTACTATTAGGTAGTATCCATAAGCCCTATCTAATGTCTATGTCCTGCCGATACAAGCCTTCTTGAATCCCTACAGAAGATCCCTATAAACTTCTTCCACAGTCCCTCTAAAAACCTTATACAGTCCATGTACAAACCCTATGTAGCCATGAAAAAGACCTATACAAGCTTATCTAATTGCTATAACCCCATAGCTCGGTCATCGCAAGGCACGCAGATGACCCGGACAAGTTCCTGAAGAGTGAGGCAAGCTTGCATTTACTGTAGGGTTTAGGGTTCAGAGTGCTGGGTTGAGGTTTAGGGTTTAGGGTTGCGGGTTCAGGGTTCAGGGCTTGAGCCTAGGGTTTCCGTTCGGGCTTAGGGTTGAGGTTTCAGGGTTGAGGGCTCAGGCTTGAGGGTCCAGAGTTCGCGGTTCAGGGCTTGGGATTAGCTGTTCATTACGCCTTTTGGCCTTGCGCTTGCGATCAGCACTGTGTTTATGGAGTGTCCCGGCTTGCTTTGTCTCGAGTGCGCTGATACTGCCATTGCGCACTCATGTGCCCCGGCTGCTGGACCATTTAGGCTTAAGGGTTTCGGGATTAGGGTTAAGGATGAGAGAGAGGGAGAAAGAGATGGAGGTCTTCACAAAGGCATCATGCCAATGACGGAGAATCGAAAAGAAAAGAAATGGAGACGTTACAGAGTGGTTCATAGGGATTAAGGTTTCCAAAAAGGGGGAGTCCCTTCTTGCGGGGTACTCTTAATAAGTACGGTCTACAGGGGGGGGGGGGGTAAACCGAGAAAGACCACATTATTTTGGGGTATACATTGGGGGCCCCGCTCTTAGAAGCTCCCACCACACACAGAAAGCGATAGAGAGGCCAGCCGGTTCAATGGCGTGTAGCCAAGGCTTATGCAATGTTTGAAGAGGGAGGAGCACCGTGTTGATTTCCACGCCTTTCATAGGGTCCCCGTGTTTTGCAAGATAGAGCTCGTCATCATTGAATCATGACAATGACCTGAACCGACCAACTCCTGTGAGTTCGAATTGCTATCTGGCTAGTGAATCTCAAGCCCCTAACCCTGAACCCTAAACCACTGGGCTCGGCAGTTGGAAGCAGGTTGACCTCGACGAAGAGATCAAGAAGTTCACGTTGGTAGTCTTTTTGCCTGCAATCTGACACATGGGGGTCTTTCCTGAGCTGCGCTGAGGATGTACCCAGGGAGCCCAATGTAGCCTAATTGAGGAAAATACCAAACCCCAAACCCTAAACGCCCAAAAGCTAGACTATTAAGGGTCCTGGCACAGTCTAAGGTATATTCATAATTCATGAATTATTGCCATTACTATTACTATTGCTACCACTACTACTACTACTACGACTACTACTACGACTACTACTACTACTACTACGACGACGACGACGACGACGACGACGACGACGACGACGACGACGACGACGACTACTATCATTTACTATTACCATTATGACAATTATTATTACTATTATTTGGGCCCTCTGGGTAGTGCATCCCATTCAAACACTAGGGCGTAGTGCGGCCCTGCATCCACTCATAGGATCGAGTGGACAAGTTGCGATTGTCGGGTCTAGAGTAGTAGGGTCTAGGGTTCAAGAGATTAAGGTTCAGGGTTTACGGTATAATTAAGGGATGAAGGTTTACGATATTGAGGTTTAGGCTGTAGGACCTATTTGCTTTTGTGACGCAGGCTGCGATAGTCGTTCCACATCACTGTCAAATGAGTGTTCTCTTCGTGCACTGACAGCTAGCGTACCCTGAGACTCCTCAGCATACCCGAAGCAAAATGCCAAAGCTCTGATGCCTCAAGCTGAGTTACTCGCACATGACCGAACGATAGCAGCGGCCCTAAACTCTAAACCCTCAACCGCGTTCAACAAGAGCCAGAGTGCCCCAATTCTGCATTCCAGTACTGCGCTAAGTGCCCAGGTGCTCACCAAGAAGAGACCCCTAATACTCTAGACCCTGAACCCTAAACATCCCAAAGCGCTCAAGAGACAGCAGCAAGGCAACGAATCCAGAGCTCTACCCCGCGCTTCTCAAGCTCGAGACGCTCCCTCTCATGGTGCCTTCGGATTGCTGGGGCTTGAAGGGTAGAGAGTGCGGGAGGATTTTCAAACTGGATTTGGAGGTTTTACGTAAAGGCTTCACAGAGACGACATGGGCTTAGGGGATTTCGCGTTGGGAGTATTTTCATCAACTCAAAACCCGACTGAAACCCTATGAGCCGAACCCGAAACTCGATGAAGGGATGCGGGAGGGTGTAGGGGAGATGGGATCACGAGATTTCGGCATATGAGGCGGCTTCTCAATGAAATCGTTTTATGTTGCATCTGGTGGGACGCCGTGCTTACTTGAAGCAATTTGGCAGTGGGGGCGCTCAGTTGCCACACATGGAGATAGGTTTTCTCGACCAGTTGCTGGTCTATTGTCCCAGGGTTCAAAGTTGTTGCTTTCATGGGCTTTGGCGTAACAATGGGACTGCACTGCTGCATGCAAAGTCTGCGGCAGCGCAAGACATGAGCATCAAGGCTTATTCGGCACAAGTCCAGTCCGACTGCATTTACATGTAATCGTAGCAGATGGCACTGAAAAAAAATCGTGGTTAACAGGACCATTGAAGTGCATCGTATCATGCTGACATGGTTACCCCCACCGAAAACCTTAAACCCTAAACCCGCAGTAAGGTCGCGATTGGTTAGGGTTGCACGGGCCACTTGGGAGAGTCCTATGTAGCACCCTAAATAATCCTTTCTTATCAGTATTAAACGCTGCCCTCCCCTAATATTGAATACCAACAAACTAAATCTCTTATGTGGGAATATTAAACCTGATTATGCGGTGGGGGGGGCCTATTCGTGTGAAGGCATTGAGTAGCACAGGGTTTGGGAGGACCACTATACTACAGACGTATCTGTGTATGAGTTATAGTTATAGTATATAGGGGAGTATTATAGGGGTTATTAAGGGGAACGCTAGGAGTTTTGACTGTGGCTCTTATGAGTTTATTGCAATTATTCAGGCTCCGGCATTCTCCTTAACCCTAAAACCTATTTGTCTAGGTTCCGCCCTTCTCCCGCCCTTAGCCCGGAACCCTCAACCCTAAACCCTTGACCCGAAACCCTGAACCCCAAACCCTGAACCCTAAATCCTCAACCCTAAACCCCGGACCCTAAACCCTAAACCCAATGCCTTGCAGCTTTCCGTCCCGATAGGTAGGCATGCTGAATCACGTGAACACAGATATCGCCGTCGATGTCTTTGAGGCCCTGACGTGGTCTAGGGGCCAGTATGCACATGTCAGTCACATGAGCCTCAGTCCCAAAAGGTTTGGGGTTTAGGGCCTAGGATTTAGGGTTTTGGGTTTAGGATTTGGAGTTTTGGGTTTTTAGGGTTTAGGGTCTAAGGTCTAAACTCCTTAAAAGGAATTATACAGGGAGAATATAGGGGAGTATTATGGGGCTTTTAAGGGCGTTTAGACTAAAGCTCAAAGGAAGTTTCCAGAAATTGGGCTATGAAAGGGGTCCCCTTGCTTTGGAAACACCCGTTTAAGTATTGCTCGACAGATTGAGGGTTACTCTACAGGTCCTTGTCTTCTGGTTGTAGTTGGGGTGACCATTTGAGAAATGGGCTCCGCAAAGTTTTCAAAAGAAGACGCTAAGGGAACCACTTTCTGCGAAGGTTGATGATGGTCTGGAGGAGCAAGTTTGAACAACCGCCATGTTCATGCCGGTTGGACAAGATAGCAGCAGCATCGCAATTTCAAACAGTAGTATTAAGAACACCACAGCAAGCATCCGCAAGCGCCAACCGGTGCAAAGCACACATACATAGCAACATTTAACCACAGCGGTGATGACGATGATGATGATGATGATGCTGATATGATAATGATAGTGATTGTGATGATGATGATGATGGTGATGATGACGCTGATGACGATGATGATCGCGATGGTGCCTGAATCCCTCAAATTCAGACCCAGTAGAGATCAGGGGACTGTAATACATACCCGATTTCCATTTCGTTTTTCGTTTTCTTTCCATTTGATTCTTCAATCCTTACACTTGAAACCTACCAACCTGAGCTTTACCTGACTGGCAATGGAGGGTCAAAGGTGCGCTTAAAACAAAAACCTACCGAAACCTATAGTCCCCCTTAAGTAGATAGAATATGGGGTAGATGGGGATCTTATATATAATATTCCCAAAGCCATATTCTATCTACTTAAGGGGGGCTATAAACCCTAACACCTTCGTAGCAGGTCCTCAGCGAGCTCACGGATCCCGACGTCATCGCCGATGTCGAGGAGCCGGAAGCCTTCCTCAAGGCCTTCTGGGAGTTTAGGGTTTAGGGTCTAGGGTTTAGGGTTTGAGGTTTAGGGTTTAGTGTTTAGGGTTTGAGGTCTAAGTTTTAGGGTTTAGTTTAGGTTTTCGGGGTCAGGGTTTGGGGTTCAGGGTTTTGAATTCAGGGTTTGGGTTTGGGCTTTCGGGTTTGGGGTAGTTTAAGGTCCAGGGTCTAGACGTACTGTAGAAGCCAAGGCTTCGCAGGGATTATTTTGGGATAGGGGATTACGCAGTGTTCAGGGTACAGATTCATGGGTTACCCAACCACCCCTCTATACTACCCGTCTCCCCACGGTTCCCCCCTAAAACCCTCAACCTTAAGCGGCTAGGTGAATTAAGCGGAAACGATAAGGGCGGTCGTATAGACGGGCGGTAATTATGCGCTCTCAAGCCAAGATTTCTTACAAGGGACTGGTGGCATATTGGGGATATAGAGAGAGAGAGAGCGAGAGAGATATATATATAGATATACATATATATATATATACACATATGTATATGGATATATACGGGGGACCCCAGTTTTTGATGTAATGGAAAGTCATAGGATGCGACTAATTGCTAGTGGGGGTAGATCAAGGACTCTACTATGTGATAGGAAGCAACCCTGTTTTGCAACTAATGCCCGTTGTGCCCTATTTCCCAACCCGCCCCCAAAACAAACTCATCTGAGGCGCTGTTTGAGGCCCAGCTCTGCCAGATGACGGTGGATGTGCTGATGCGGATCGATGAGTCCGTCAGCGATGAGGTGTCGGCCCAGCAAAGGGTTTACTGGGGGTTCACCTAGGGGTTATTGAGGGTTATATATAGACCACTGGGGTATATAGGGGTACAGAGATAAATAGAGTTTGGGTTATTGTTGCGCGATTTAGGTGAGATCCCGACAGAAGGGCGGCATCCAAACTTACGGCTAGCTAGTGTAAGGTGTATAGTATTTGGGGGTCTATGCTGCAGACGCCTGCTTTGGTAAATGCCAGGGTTTTCTGTGTCAACCCTGTTGTACGGACCAAGAATCAGTCATTCCTGTCCAGCCCGGTGGAATTGTTTCTCAACCATCACGCGTCGGCCGGAACAGTCATGGGGTTTTCAAAAATTAGGGTTTCTCTTTGAGGAATCCCGATAGTAGCATATTGTATACTACACAGGAGACCTCAATTTTGGGAAACTTTCTTATCTCGGGAGAAGACGACACAACTGTCGGCAGACATGCTACCTGGTAGCCCAGCACGAGGATGAATTCGATCAGGGGATGAGGACGTATAATTCGTATAATCCCTATTTAACTGTATAATCCCTATGTAAAAGCTATATAACCGTATAGAATCCCTGTATAATCCTTAAATATAATCCCAATATAGTTCATTCCCTGTTTCCTTACTAGCCCTAAAACCCTAAACTCTTCCCTTATTCCCTACTTACCCCCAGTAAGTATTGGGGCCTGGAGGTTTTTCAATAGACCCAGAGGTTGCCTGTGACTTCCTTTTCCCGTCGAAGAGTCCTTCTAAGCCCTAAACCCTATACTCTAAACCCTAAGCTGTAAATTTCAGCCCTGAACCCCATGGTTCAGGCATCCCCGGTGTGCATTGCAAGCTCAGGGTTCAGGTTCTAGGTCTTTAGGCTCAATATAGGAGCCTGAAGAACTACCCATGTTTGGCCCCATATCTATATTTTGTATGATTATGGTATAGGGTACCTCAAACAGACTTCAACATGATTTTGATAATCACTTGCGCCCATGGAACTTAGTAGGTAGCAATACGTAGACGTAGACTCTGGATCCATGGACTACTTGTTCAAGGCTTCTGGGCCTAGAGCCATCCCCCCATCCATATGTCTGCTGCTGGCAATGCGACAAAACACGATAGAATTTCGGGAGTTTCGGGTTATTCCGACACTGCCACGTTAATGACTAGGAGGTGCGAATCTTGAACCCTAAGCCCATCAAAGTTTAGTCCTTCAGGACTTCAAGGCTGTGACGAATGGCCTCAGTATGATTGAAAATCTGGCTGCCGCTCGGACTGCATATTGTTGAGGGTTTGGGGTTTGGGGTTCAGGTTTTCGGGGGTTTGGGTTCCGAACACACAGGGGACCCAAACAATTCCGACAACTCCACCAAATATGGTGGGCTTTAACCTCTCCAACGTTAGTGAACAAGAGAAGCACATGGCTCTGAAGCCGTTGTGGATTAGGGTGTAGGATTTAGGGTTTATCTTGCTATTGTTGAACATCGGTACAAGGATCTCTCTCATTAGCCGTTCTCATGTTTCCGGCATTTGTGGGAGCTTCACCCACAACAGTAAATAGATTCTTGCAAGCTTCTGTGACAGTTTGCACAGATGCTCTGCAACTTCTAACTGTTGTAGGCATGATTGTCGGACAACTGTGCTAACCTCCCGGTAGTTTCTTTAAGCATCAACAGTTGCGGGGATTGGTTCGACATGCCGTCTTGTCACGAAATATGGAGCGATCACAGCAGTACTGGCTAGCCCAAACTGGAACTGGTGCCCTACCGAGAGAAGACTAGGGCAGATGTCAGAAGCTTCGCAGATGATGTGGCTGACGGTCGAGATTGTGGATAAAGTGGGATGCTGGGGGTAGACATAGGCCTGGTTACGGCAATGCAGCCTTTTCCGAACAACAAGTTTTTGGATTTGAGGTCAAATCTCCTGCCTGACATGTCTTTGAATGTGTGTGTGAGACAGTAAGACCGTCTGCAGCTCATGTAGGCCTGTAGACCATGAAGCCTGGAAGCCATCCAGATTGGCTCATGGGGACTTCGAAAAACATGGGTAACCCCGGGGTCTTCTACACCGTAAACTCTGAACCTTGTACGGAGATGACCATGGTCTCCCTACCATGGTTCTAGAGGGCGAGTTTATCTTTCCTTGCACAGCGGTTTGCTGCATTCTACCTTAAGCCCTACACCTTAAACCGCATTCTAGCCTGGCAAAGAATTAACATGGAAGCTCATGTAGACTCCTTTGAAACGGATATAGTGGTATTTTATAGGATCCTTGTGGGGTTCCATATTCACTCAAAGGAGCGTCAGTAGACCGAATGCTTCGGTGGGATGAAAAAACTTTAAATATTGCCAGCAGCCTTGTCTACAAGGATTGGAGACGCAAGCCCTAGATCGCATGGCGGATCACCTTAACAATGTGTATTCCCCAGATTCAGTGGTCTCACCGCGTATGAAAGAAGTATGACCCCGGAAAGGTTGAGGGGCTGAAAAGAAAGCCCATGAAGGACCTAGGAAAGGCTCAGACAAGATTGGGTTTAGGGCTTAGGGTTTAGGGTTGTCTCCAGACCATAAACCTTAATTCAAACCCTGAGCCCAACTCTCTCCTCATTGGATGTTTTGAATCCAGGACCTGATGCCGCAGGAGACGTGCCGCCAGTTCTTGGAGATTTCGCCCCTGGCCACAACAACGGAAACTACCGCATATGCAGCAGGGAGTATGGGAAGATATTGTTTATAGGCGGTTTCTGCTGAGCGAAGTTTCAGTGAAGTTTTGTTTTTTGGGATTGCTTCTTGGCTAAAGCGGCTATGTGCNNATGTGCATGGCATGGCAGACTCCATGCCGACGCCCAATGTTGAGATAAGCCAGCACATGCAAAAAACTGTACCCAAGTTTTTGTTTTGGAGAGCATGGCTTCCAACACCCCAGTATGCGCTAGAAAGCCTTGGCAATGCAGAGATTTGAAGTTGCGCAGCTGAATTATTGTATAGGTATCATGCAGAGATGATATTCCCTTGTTCACTGCTAGGACCCAGTGAGCTAAGTTAGGGTTTAAGATGTAGTGTCAGGGGACTCAGTAGTCAGGATAATGGGGATAACTGGGGTTATCATGCTTTGCCCTTGCTCTGGGTATACAAGGGATCGTGGAAGGAGACGGTACTCCTGAGAAACCCTCATGTAGCGGTTTAGGGTTTAGGGTTTAGGTCCAGTGTTGTCTACGGTGGTATGTAGGTTTTTTTAAGATGCCTGGCCAGGTTCATGTTCGGGTCAAACCCAGAACCACAAACCCTGAAGCCTAAACCCTAAACCCTAAACTTGCCTTGGGGGCTTTATGTAAGGACGTGTAGGCTTCTGAATCTGAAATCTAGCACCCCAAGGCCTGAACCCTAAACTCTCTGGATGCAAGCACAATCATGCATCATGCATGCAGGCCTCCTTCGCCTCCCTGCGTAGAATAAGTATCGGGAGATTTTCGGGTACCTATTAAATTTCATGAGTAGACTGACTGTACAAGAGCTGGGAATCAGTCACCATAGCTCCACTGTTTATGTGCAAACATGGCCTCACTGTTTCAAGACTCACGCATGCTCTCACTCAAGCTCACAAAAACTGGCCGGCGCTGAATGATTTTTTTGTTGGGGTACCAACAGGCGAGGCACTGCGCAAGAGTGGAGTTTTAGGCTCAAACGGAAGGGATAATTGCTTCTGAATCGCTGGAAGGTAGGGTATTCATTGTAATTACCTACTCCATGACTGTCAAAGAGTTCCCCGAATTGTGTATGTATGAAAGGTCCATTTTGGGAAACCAGCAAAGAAGACCATGCATCATGAGGTCTTAACCACTCTGCGCGCTCAGGAACTTCTTGCCCTGGCTCATTAAGCGCGTTCGCGCACAGGGGATGGATTATAACAAGGCTGGGAAGGGACGAAACTTTCCTGTCAGCTTGTACCTGATTGTGATATACAAAGTATCAAGGTCAAGGCAGTTTTAAAAAGTCTGTGCATACATTATCCCTGCCAGGCCAGGCCCTATCTGCTGTAAATTGCTTGGTTGATGTATGACTGAGCGTTTGGATGAAACTCGGACTTTGCGTGACTGCGAATGCTGTCCTCTAAGCGCCGGTGCAATTTGCAATATCGTTTTCTCACAACGCTTGCAAAGGTGGAGCACAAAGCAATTCAAATCTAAAACCGTCAAGCAGCTCTCACTTTTCAATCCAAAGGCAGATACGCTTTCTACATCTCCACAGAACCCTACACTATCCCGTCAGCCCCAACAGCGGCTGGATGTTGGGCTCTCTCCCTCTCAAGATCCCCGTTTGATTTCGCTGAATTCGGGATGGGTAAGGCAACCCTAAGCCCTAAACCCGACTTCCTAAACTTCAACCCTCTTTCTATCTAAACCTTTCAAACCCTCAACCCACAAGTCCTATGCCATCCTTGTCTGGCAGCTTGGACCATGAACCTTTGCCGGAATAGTAACCTTGCGATGCTGTATGGCCCTGCAAGTGGCAGGCCCATGAATCTCAGTGCAACCCTGAACCCCAAACCCCAAACCTGAAGCCCTAAACCCCGAACCTTCGTATTCTGGTGCAGCCAGAAAAAGGCCCGACAAAAAAAAGCAAAACCCTAAACCCTAAACCCTAAGCCCTAATTCCGGAGGTCTACGCGACCGAGATCCTGGGAATCGTCCTGCAAAACTCAGAGGCAGGGCGTGAAGCGCACCTTGGCTTCTGAGGGTCAACTATATGTATACACACGCGGGTTTACCTAGGGTTTAGGGTTTAAGGTTTAGGGTTTAGGGTTTGGGGTTTGCGGTTTAGGGTTTAGGGTTTAGGCGATTGGGACTTATAAATGTACATGTGGATATGCATATGTATATGTATACGCAGAGATGGGAATTTGGTTTAGGGTTTGGGGTTTAGGCTTGAAGTTTTCCAGGTTTAGAAAGGATTATGCATGTCAGGTGTGTGTGTATATATGTAAAGATATGAGTAAAGATATTTAGGGGCCACGATGAGGAATGCTCAATGATAGGAGGCTTACATGCCAGCGCCACATACACAACCCACTTGCGAGGTGAATAAGCTAAAGTCTCAATAGGTTTGGCGCTTGGACGTCCTAAGCCCCAAGACTCCCTAAACCCTAAACCCTGATCCTTAAACCCTAGATCCCTAAACCCTACACCTGGGTTCAAAGTAGGCTTGGGGTTTCGGGGTTCTGGATTTGACGATTCTGTTTTTCCGCAGGGTGCACGTTTCCCCACACACATAGCCCCGGTGTCCCCCAGTAATAAGCTCCCCCCTCCTCCCGATTATAAACAGTGAGTGGAAATATGAGGCATGGGATCCAGTGCTTTTTAACACAAAGTCCCATGCAACTGCAAAATACCATTAATCCCTAAACCCTGTTCTATGAACCAAAAGTAACTACCAACACTGCAGGCCACATCAAACACTGTACCAATCTGACCTCCTAACCCTACACCTATACAACTGAGGTCAGTTTTTTTAGGGTAGCAGCTTAGGGGTTTATTATAACCCTGAAAAACAGCAACACAAATGATGATACTTACTGGGTTAAAAATTCAGCATACGATGGCCCCTAAATATCGAGTTACTAGGCTCTACATACTTACAAGGGTCCCTTGTGGTGCCCATTACTGGGTGTGGGATTGGCCCAAACTTCTTGCCTCTGTTGTCTTAGTTGATGACGACACATTGCAACCCAAATGTTAAAAGTGTCTCTAAACCCCTAAACCCTAACCCCCTAACCCTAAACCCCTAAACCTTAAACCCTAAACCCCTAAACTCCTACCGTAGAGCAACCCAAGGATGGTAAAGCTGGAGGGCGTGGACAAGCTTCTCCGCGGCATCGCAGGGTACCGGAAGAAAGATCCCGCAGACAGTGAGGCGCTGGAGTGCTTAGGATAGTCTGTTTAGGGTTTGGGGTTTAGGGTTAGCGGTTTAGGGTTTAGGGTTTAGGAGGAGCTTCGTCACGATTATAGTGCGGACCCTCACTTTTTGGGTGCCCTAGAAGAGACCAGGACCCCATACTTGTTTTTTTGCCTTTCTGTTGTTCCCTCTCTCTTTCTGCTCAATCTTCTTCTTCGAGGCTTTCCAGGTTTTCTTCATGGGCTTTTCAAGGCGCTGCTTGTAGATTCTCCGGGGTTGAGGTAGCTTGAAGGAGTTCCCCATACTGCTGAGCTCCCTTAAGCCTGGGCCTGAGTTTTTGTTTTAAAGACCTCCCCAAACTAACACCAAAGCCCTCAAGAAGCGTAACAAAGACCACTGCCCGCTCAGCTTCAGAACTTGAAGTGATCCATGAGTTTGGGGTTTAGGGTTAGGGTTTAGGGTTTAGGGTTTGTCTTCCGTGGTGCAGGAAGCGGAGTACGTGCAGAACATGTTTGACTGCCTCTGCTCACTTATGCTGCTGAAGACCAACCAGATGGCATTTGGAAAGCTACAGGGGCCACTCCCCAGGCAATTAGCCGACAGCCTTTCATGAGAGAAGTAGAAAGTAATTCTTAACATAGAATGGTTAGCAAGGTTATGTTATGGTCCTAGATCCTGTGCATCCAGGGTATAGGGCCCCTGAAAAAGACTTCCACATGATATGGGTCTGATATTTAACCCTAAACCCTAAAAAATATGGCTGGGGCTTTGGGAGAGGTTGCCAGCGCAGCGTGGACTCCACTTTTTCAAGCAAGCATTGAAAGAAGAAGTCCACCAGCATCTAGGTTCATGCGCACTATAAAAGGGCTTAGATTACGGAATGGGACAGGCGGTCTTGTTCTTGATTGAGCCCTGAAACCCTAAACCCTAATTGCCCGAAACCCTACTAATTTCCCTAAGCCCCAGACTTGAGCCCGGCAGATTCAGAACCAGAAGCAAACGAGCTCAGTGCACATGCTTCACATTTCTCCTGAAAACAAATCTCACATCCCTGTGTTTCCCAAACTTGGGGATTATTTTGGAACACATTACACCAATAATGGAAAATCAAACGGACAAGAAAATGAAAAATGAAATGGAAACTGGGGGTATAAAGGAGATTCTAGGGATTCGTGGGATTGCCCATACCCTCCCCCAAGCAAACATGGAAACCTAAACAGGGCCCTACAAAGATTACTGCTCGATTAAAAGGGGGTTGTACGGGCTTCCATGTTTGTTCAGGGGGGCGTAAGCCCCACACGAACCCACCCTAGCAAACCTGAAGTCCAAAACCGTAAACCCGAAACCCTAAACTCTAAACCCTAAACTCTAGAACCTAAACTGAGGCTTGAACTCATGATCCGTATGATGAAGGAGCATGGGCTCCAGGTTTTAGCGGTTTTTGGGTTTTATGGTTTAGGGGTTTAGGGTTTTAGGGTTTATGGTTTATATAGAGGTTTAGGGTTTAGGGTTAGGGTGTAGGGTTTAGGGTTTACAGGGTTGTTACAAGTCGACATTCTTGGGCTGCATCCCGTTGGTAGTGGTGGAGTTTGTACTTAGCTTAGCACTTACTGATGCTCTCGGGAGGGGATGGTGAGATTTCAGCACATGAAGCTGCATCCCAATTTCATCCCCCTACAAAAACAACCCCCCAATCCCCCTAACAACGAACCAGGCCAATACAACATCATATAGCGAGGAACATGTATTGCTAGGTTTGTTTTGGGGAGGGGATCACTCTGCGTGCGCTGCCAGTGACTCCACCCCTCAAAGCAGACCGCGGAGGAGTAAGCCCCTGGCCCTGAGCTGCAGATGCGTGTTCGAAGCTTTCGAGCCCGAAAAAACCAGGATATGTCCTCCAAATTTAGGGCTTCCTTTCCATGAGTTCCTGAATACAAGATTTGATATTAATATTGCAGGGTAAAAAAAGGGGTTTCCAGTTCCATGCTTTAAAAAGGGGAGGCAAATCTTCGGAAGCACCATGATGACGAGCGCCTACGTGGGTCCAGGAGCGAGTCTTCGCATCGAACCTCGCGCTGAAGCTGGCAGATCATGTGCCTCAACGGCACATGAGCCATAGTCTAAACTCCTTAAAGGGCGAGTGTTTAGGGTATGATATAGGGGATTACTATAGTGGTTATTAAGGGGGATGCTAGGAGTTTAGACTATAGCTCGCATGTTCGGAGGTTTGTGGAAGCTAGGGGTCTGTTTTTGGAGTTCCTATGATTAGGCTCATCATACATTGGGCATCATTTATGGAAAGTGGCATTTGTAATGAAGACACCCGAGCTGAGAACTGTTGCCTTACAACTCAGCTGGTAGGTTGTCGAATTTTGGTCCTTTTTTTGGATCCTAATTTTGACATGGCCCCCCAATATTTAGGGTATCCACAAGGCGAGCATGATTTTGACTACCCTGAACCCTAAACCGCTGGCCCAGGCACTTCGACATTGCCCCGAGAATTGTCAGATCTTCGTGGAGAAGTTGGGGCTCAAGGCCCTCGGGCACATTATTTTTTGAGGGCTGAGAGTTTAGGAAGTTGGAGGTTTCCAGGGCTTTCCTTTTTTTTTGGGGGGGGGGGCATTGTAGTACGGGTTTGTAGCATGCTGGGGAGGACTTTCAGATCTAAGGTCAAGTTTCTGTTCCTTCCTGGTCAGGTTGAGTTCGAGATTAGGGTTTGGGGATTTCAGGGTCTAGGGTTTGGGGGAAAGCGAAGTGTCCCCGAAACAGAAACGGGGGATACTGCTGTTACTGCACTGTCTGTCGGCAAATTCTAAGTATTGCGAATGTCATCCGTGGGCAATAGTTGTACGGGGGATCCCCAACCCCGACAAGATCCTAGTTTAGGGTCTAGGCTTTAAACCCAATCCCCCGCGCAAGCCTGGCGCAGCTTCAGGAGTTTGAAAGTCAGGTTAGAGGCTATGGGTGAGTTTTCACAATGACCCCGACATAGTGCCTAAGGGCAGGACCCCAAGAATCGCAATATGTTCCAAATATAGTTCTGGTTACCTGGGTGCCCGCACTTTGAGAAATCCCTGCCAACTCAGAGTGCAAGTTGGCTCCCTGTTGAGGTCCTCTTCGCGATCTTCATGAAGAAAGGACCAGGGCTGGTTCTAAACCCTAAACCGAGTTTAGGGTTCAGGGGGGTGCTCAACTGGCTTAGCCCCGCCACCTGTTCAGAAAAAGAAGTTGAACTCTCTGAGAAAACGGTATAATTCTCAACATGAATCCTGCATAATCAGCGTTTTAATAGGGGAGGGTAATACCTGAAAGCCCCAAATCCTGTACCTTTGCCTCCATTTTACTTGCCATCTTCATTTCCATTTGATGTTCCACATCCCTGTATGGTTCTCATTTTGAACTGCAATCCGCTTATGCCCAACCGGCGTCCAGAATCAGTGATTTAGGGCAGGGCGACCAGAATCTGATTAGGGTTTAGGGTTTAGGAGTTTAGGATTTCGTGTTTCAGGGTTTAGGGTTTTAGGGTTTTAGGGTTTAGGGGTGGCAGGCCCTCACGGTAGCGGCGCTTTTGAGCTTCGGGCTTCAGAGGGCGGATTGATGACTGCACTGCCTCAGGGCTACAGATTGAAGGTCTGCGGACGCCTAAGGGGCCACATACCTTACTACGATACACTCATGTGCCGTGCACGAGCCTTTCCGTCGTGTTACAGGACGGACGTGCGGTTTTGTTTGATGATGTGAGGGCAGGAACAACGCTGCTAATCATGCTAATCAGAAGCCAAACTGCGTGAAAAGGCGCTGCCCAGCCTTCAGCGGAGTCTAAATTATTCTTGGAGACATTGCATGCCCAGTCTTTATTTGACGGCATGCACGGCAGGAGCCAAGACCAAGAAGGAGTCAGAGGCAAAGGAGCTGGAGGAACACGTGCCTTGGTTGAGCATTGAAGCTACGAGCTGTTTTAATTTGCGCCACATTTGGGACTGTCTAATGTTTATCCTACACGTGCAGGGCCCAGCTAAAATCTCAGAAGTTGTGCGTCGGCATTGATGCTAGAACTTGGAAAGCTTAAGGCGGCAAAAACCCAGCTGTATTCTTGAAGGAATCGAGCCGCGTACGTCGCAACGCGCAGAAGCGTTCCATCATCAGAGTTTAGCCCATGCAGCCATCTGAGCAATAATCTAAACTCCTTAATGGGGTTATATAAGGGGTTATAGAGGGGATTACTATAGAGGATATTAAGGGGGACCAGGAGTTTAGACTATGGCTCATCTGAATCCCTCAGAGAGTGGCAAGGTGACCTCCATCGTCCAATCTCTTTGCAGATACTGCGCCGGGGCCGTTGTTGAATAAGACTTTGGATTCTGTATATATGTTGATGATATATAAGGTTTAGGGTTTAGGGCTTAGGTTTGAGGGTTTACTTTAAGGTTCCCAAAATTCGGGGTACCCTTTCGGGGGTGTCTATAGTAAGGATTACAGTATTTTGGGTATTTATTTGAACCCAAGTACATGACCAAATTAAGCCAATATAGGTTCAACATGATCACACTGTATCGTACCACAGCACTATGCAAGGCACTGGCACGCCAGTTGCTCGAGTGTTGAACAAATTCGTACCTTGGACTTGAATGGATTTTGGTCACATCCGTTTCAACGCCTTCGGTATCCTACTTGGGGAGTACCCATAGTGAGGATCACATCATGTCGAGGTGTGTATAGGGGACCCCCATTCTGGACACGTCCACTGGTCAAGTTTTGACGAGCTCTACTTTTTATGGGAGCCAATGAAGCTTGCCCCCCTGTCATCCCGATGAACTTCCTGCCAGCAGTCAGCTGTGTAAAGGACCTCGGCCCGTATATATTTAATGTCTCTGGACCCCGCATTTTCTGCAATTCTCGCTCGGCGCGTTTGCAGCAAGAAAGCCACACAGTTGCTGAACTTTAGGTCTGCGAACCCAACGGATTTCCAGGCGTAGGTTTGAACACAGTTTGGAAGCCTTGTTTGCCCAAGTATCTATACAATTCCCCTCCAAGCTTGTGCTGGGAGGACTTAAGGCGTGTGGGGTCTCCGAACCTCAGTAGGTTTAGAGTTTTGAGCGCTTTGCTTAAGTGTTGGGTCTTGGGTGGGATTCGTGGAATATGGTCTTTCGGTTTAGCGGTACGGAGAAAGCAAAGTCCCTGTGTGATTCTCTTATATCAGGTCAAAGTAATGTCGGAATCCTCGTCGATTTTTGGGCCTACGGCCTCTTTTTTGAGGTACCCAAAGCACGGACCATACACAAGCTGGAAAACACCCCGTATTAGTCAGGCTCCAAACTCCAAGAGATGGAGAGGAGCTGTCTGCCCATGAATGTGGAAGCGACTACAGTAATCATAGTGTATTCGCGACCACCAGCAACCCTACAAAGAAACACAGCCATCCTCCATCTCCACTTGAAGCTTGAGCCGGTAATCACAGCGAGCTGCTATTTTTCAGGTCGAAAACCAGTTCGAAAAGCTGGAGCGGCTGTTGGAGATGCATGAGGACTTAATAATCTGTCTTGGACCGAGAGAGCGCGCATGATGATGAAGGATTTCCTTTTCGCTTCGAAGGAGGATCAAATCGAACCCAACCAGCACTACATTTTAGTAGTCCGCACTCCAAAGAGTCGATTCTGCGTCCCTGGCCATACATCAGCAACTGGATGTTCCGAGTTGGATGAACTATGCTGGCACGAATGCTGCCACAGGTGTCTAGCGTGACTCTACTATATTCATGGCGGACACCGTATGGACCAAACCATCGAAAACCTCATTTTTTTGGGAGCCTCACCCGAGATGCTGGGTAGATTTGGATAATAATCCCAAAAGGACCTAAGCAGTCGGCCCCACATGTCATGCACAGAGGAGTACAACCGCTCCGTGAAGGCTGCCGACGAGGCCGTGGCTTTGGGCTTTCAGAACGGTTTGCGGTTTAGGGTTCGGGGTTTAGGGTTTCAGGTCTTTGGGTTCAGCTTGTAGGGTGTAGGGTTTAAGGTTTAGGGTTTTTTAGGGGTACAAGCCTGAAACCTTTGAGGTTCAGGTTTTAGGGTAATAGGGTTTGGGGTTTAAGGTTTGTGGTTTAGATGGGTTTGTTGTTGCGGGTCTTAGTCTAATGAAGCAGCAAGCTTTATCCAACCATGGCCCAGCATCGGAACTTGAGTTTTGGGGGGCTTGGTTTTGGTTCGGGCCGAAGCATTGGAAAGCAAAAGACCCTAGCGCAGAGCCCTCACCCAGTTTACCCAGTTTTCTTTCTCATAAAGAGAGCCGAATGCAAAGCATATAAAGCCCTAAAGTCATGCGGCTCCTTCTTGATTATATCAGTTCGAAGTCCGAAGCCCCAAATGACAGAGTAATTTCCATGTCTCTCCAGTCCCCTTACCTAACCCCACATAACCCCCTAAACTCTCTAAACCCTACACCCTGCCCTTCGGGGGGGTCAAACCCGTAGAAACGCAGGCCAGAGACCAGGGCCTCGCACAAAAGATTGACCGCGAGCTCCTTTTTGAGCACAGAAGAGTTTTTTTTTGCGGGCTTAGAGCTTTAGGGTTTAGGGCGTTTACCGTAGGGTTCAGTGGTTTGGGGGTTTAGGGTCTAAGGGCTTGAGGGTGTCGGGTGTAGGGGTTCAGTTTAGCAGGAAGATTGACGGAGGGGTTTTGGAGGATGTTGGCAGTGATGGCAAGGGTGTAGGGTTGAGACTTCAAAGTGGATTTCCTGTACCCTAAACCCTAAACCCCAAAACCAGTTGGGGAGAACAGAGATGACTTCAGAGATTCTAGGAAATGCTTGAAAATGCGGACCCCAAAAGATGGTGCAGGGTTCAAAAGAAAGCAGGTTTAAGGGTTTAGGGGTTGGGTTTAGGGTTTAGGGTTTAGGGTAGAGTTGAATTTTAATTAAGTTGTCAATAAGAGGATCTGGGTACGTCTGCAGGCACCATGGGGAACAAAGCGTGCTTACTATGGACGGATTGGGGACTGAGGGTGTCGCGATGCCCAAACCCTAGACCCTTAAACCGGCTATCACTGTCGCTGCATGCAGCCTAAGCATTCTAAAGCCTCCTTTCCTCATAGGCCCGTATATAGGGTTTAGGGTTTAGGGTTTACGGTTCTCCACATTGGGTAACATATATACACGCCCACCAATCTTCCTAGGGAAGCCTATGTACAGTCACCCAAATGCCGTATCAAACCTATCTTTGAGAAAGGACTGGACCTAAATCCTAAACCCTGAACCCTAACCCAAAATCCTAAACCCTGAACCCTGAACCCTGAACCCTGAAACCTAACCCTGACCCCTAAACCCTGAACCCTAACCCGCTGCCCCTACCATCCCAACCAGGTTACTCATGAACTGTAATGAAGAAAAGGGTTTGGGTAAACCCAACCAACAAAAGTGGGAGCCTAAAACCAGCAAGTGATTATAATTGGGTCTGAATTTGTGGCTGAGGAAAACCTAAACCCAAACCCTATTAATGCGCGTGCCTAAAACCTATGAATGCGAAAGCTGCTACTTGACATGCAAAGTCCGGGTGGCAGCCCTCAACTGTTTCCCCCGTGGGCATCCAGGATCTAGGCTTGTGCGACGATGTCAATGCTTATTCTGGGTTTTGTGTAGCCGTGGTTTTGCTGTTGTAGGGCCCTTTCGAACCTGCGCTGTTCCCCGCCCACTCTTCGAAACACATGCTCGAAGCTTAGGGGCTTTAAGGTGTAGGGTTTAGGGTTTAGGGTTTAGGGTTTAGGGTTCCTAAGATCCCAGAGCTCAATGATTCCGAACTCTCTGAAAATGAGGCTGGAAGTGAACGACGAGGACTGGGGTGAAGAAACCCTAAACCCTTTGTAGAGACACTTGGGTTTGTCAATATGTACTATAGTCTAAACTCCTTAAAGGAGAATATATGGGATTATATAGGGGTTATTATGGGGATATTAGGAGTTTAGACTACGGCTCATATAATCCCTATGCCCCCATGGAATCCTCATGTAAGGGGGACCTCAGACTCTGCTTCTAGCTCCCAAAACAAAGCATTTTGAAAAATCCTTCACTTCGGCTTGATTCCAGACTAGACTGCCATCCAGGGAGTGTCAGGGTGAAGAATCTGTGGTGGACTAGCTGCTCAGGGAGCCCAGAATTTTACGGTTGAATCTTTAGGGTTTAGGGGTTTAGGGCAATCCCATTGAGTCAGGAAATATTCCTTCAATCATGTTGGAGGTCATAATTACGATGTATTGGGCTTTCAGTGTAGGCTGGAGGTTGTTTGGTGGCAGCATCAGGCTCGGGGTTCTTTGGGCAATAGCAGGGCCGAATTAGATCCCGGATTTCAGGTAGTTTATAGCGGTTTAGGGTTTAGGGTTTAGGGTTTAGGGTTTAGGCGAGTATATCGTAGAAGGGAAGACTGTTGGTCACTGTTTAGGTACTGGAAAGCCCTAGAAGCTTGCCATTTTCATTGCCGGGCCATTGTTGAATTGTGTTTTAGGCTTCTTATGTGGGGGACTTTCCAAAATTGGGGGTTACCCTTTTGGGAGTCCTTATTCCTGGGATTGCAGTATTTGGGGGTCTGTATTGGCTTGGGATAACCTCCCCGATTTATGGAAACTCCCCTTACAAAACCTTGACCAGGATTTTGAAAGTAAAGTTTTTGAAGCCTAAGCCCTAAACCCTTGAACCCCCAATCAGGAACTAGATGCGTAGTTGCCTGGGCAATCGGCTTGACTTCTGTGACGCAGCCTGCCCCGCAGGATTGCCTCAGCTTTTTTTGCTGAGGTTGTGGAGGCTGAATTCCACACACCAAGACCCCTAACCCCTTAACCCAGCCCCCAAACACCAGACCCTGAACCCTTGAAGCCTAACCCGTTGTACTCATCCTACTAGTCGTACAATCCCATCGCAACGCTCAAACGAAATTTATGATAAACCGCCAGAAGCCTGCCTACTAGAAACTGGACAGTTGTTAGTACCTCCTGGAAGCTAAGTAGGTAACCTTACCCCTTTAGGGGCCCACATCCTTTTAGGGTCTATATCTTCGTACTGACATTTAGAGTGGCAGCTTTTCTTAGGCCAGGGATCTCAGCAACTTGGAACCCTAATATATTTCCTATAATCCCTATACAAACCCTATACAAACCCTATATAACCCTGTAGTTTCTTTTCCATTACCCCAATCCCTAAACCCTAAACCCCAAGCCCTAAACCCTATACCCCAATCCCTAAACCCCAAACCCCAAACCCTAAACCCTATACAATCCCTAACCCATGTGGAGTGAAGGAGCAACTCTTCTTAGACCGCTGCGATGCAGGACTCTTCACATTGCAGCAGGCTTGGTTCATAGTCCCCCTTCGGTAGAATTTAGGGTTTAGGGTTCAGGATTTATGGGAGTAAGTATTGGGGTTATATTAGGTTCTATATTGGGGTCATATGGGATAATGAAAAAGAAAACTACTCTAATGAGTTAGGTAGGGTTTAGGGTTTGGGATTCAGTGTTTGGGGTCTATGGCTTATGGGGTTGTGATATGCTTTCTTCACCGGGCTAAGTTTGAACGTGCTATTGGATTTTCATTATCGGAAGTCCCTATAGATGCATAAACGTCTTTGCATAGGGCGCCCAAACCTACCCTGGTGCAGACACGGGAGTTTGTGCAAATCACCTCCTTGAATCCTCTTTCAAAAGGGAAGCCCACACATCGGTCTGTAATCCACATACGCAATTTCCCATCTTTTGGGAAAGCCTTCCGTCTAGGGTTCAAAGGGTACCTGTACAACCGCAATGGCCTTTGCGCACTTTGCTGTTGCGTTCTGTGTAGGAAGCTCCACCTACTCATGCATGTTGAGGGTTTAGGGTTTCGCGTAGGGGGGACTGCACCCAAACTGTAGTCCCCAGCAAAGTCCCCTAGAACCGTCCCCAGAAGCTAGTACGCCTCATATGCATCCTTCTTTCCTGAAGCTGAACTTGCTAGTTTCATGCTCTTAAAACGCGTCGTTACTCTTATTCCCGTTCCTGCGCAGCTCTTTCAATGCTCCTTGCAGAAACTAAACGCTCGTTTTGGAGTTCGGCTTTCTTGATTCTTGATGGAAGCATCTTGACATTTAGGGTTCAGGGGTCATCAATGGTGAAGATTTTGTGCTCACTTACAAAGGCGAGACGACTCTTCTGGCAAGAGGTGCAGCCAGAAAGTACTATATTGGAAGCGGTTAGGGCCCCGAGACTATGCTATATGGTAGTTTCCCAACCCAATATAAAATGCTAAAATCCTTATTATGGGGACCCCCAAACAGGTACCCCTAATTTTGGGAAGCGTTCACATGCTTACCATCAACCTTAAACCTTTAGGTACCTGGACCCCTTGGGTCCACCATAAACCTGACATTCCTTGCCACGCAAATTATACCCGATCCACCCCACTGACCGGTCCCCCCCGGTGCCTTTGCGATTCTCATGCCAGTAGCTAGGGTAGCAACATGAGCCGGGGTAGTGGTAACTTAGTTGCACTAGCCCAGGCCACAAAGCTGGACATGGTTTCTCATGTGAGCTATAGTCTAAACTCCTTAAAGGGGGCATTATATAGGGGATTACATAGCGGTACCATCATACGGGTTATTACGGAGGATACTAGGAGCTTAGACTATAGCTCATATGGTTTCTCATGGGAGCCATCTCCCGTGTACAGGTTGACCTGATCCTCGTCAGATTGGACGCTCGGTCTCGGGGGAGTGTCCAGAGCATGCGTGGTTCAAGCCACCCTCAACCCTAAACCTTAAACCCTAAACCCTAAAACAAAAATCTAAACCCTAAAACAAAAAACCTTAACCCAAAAACCCTAAACCTTAAACCCTAAGCCCTTAACTGGGGCCGCTCTTTGGGTTGTCTGGGCGGAGACTATGCTTTCTTTCGGGGGGTTGGAAGCTGTAAGTTGAAGCGGGCCCGAATCTGTATCGCCAAAAGTAAAGGGTTTAGGATTTAGGGTTTAGGGTTCAGTAACTGGGTAGGCCTTTGGGTTCCTTAAATATTTTCCTTTATTGGTTTTATAGGGACCCATCTATACTAATATTTTTTCAGAGGGTTCCAGAGGCCAACCGAGGTAAGCTCATCCGAAATCTTAGGATGCCACCTATTCTACGCAGCATGGCACCAATTGTCTAACTTATTGCGTTGTGTCTGGCTCCTGAATTGAGTTTCCAACGTCTTATGGTCCACTTTGAGGGTTCCTTACAACGAGCATTGTAATGTAGACCCATGATTAATAAACCCCTTCCTTTTAAGGCCTTAGTATCAGGATCCCTATTATTATCCCTATTAAGGGGAGGGGGTGTATTAATCAGGGGTCTGAGTTAGTATTTTTGGGTCTACATTGGGGTCTTGCGGTCTCCCCGTCTTGAAACTAACACAGTGCTACTCCCGATACTAGCAATTTTGTGGAGCCATGAGGGACGGGCCGACTATTGCTGACAATCGTGTCCAACCGAAGTATTTCTTGAGTCACAAGCCCTAAGCTGCAAGCCCTCAACTTGGATTGTTTCAACCCTGAATCCTGGACCCTGGCGATACAACCTCTGGTGATTAGCCCCCCCCCACAAGAATAGATACCCCTATTATACTCGTAGCGCCATTATACATTGGGGGAAATTAATTGAGTCTTCATCTTCGTGAACGAAATTCAGGAGGCAGTTGTTCAAATCACCAGTCCCCAAAAAAGCCTTAAGGTTGGTTCCTGTTTTGATTAGGGTGTAGGGTTTTGGGTTTAGGGCTGCTACGTTACAAAGACTTTTAGAAGAACCCCCAGGTGAACATGGGCAACCGGCAAGCCAGCGAAGAGAAACTGGGGCTCCATAGAGGGTCTAGGGTTGAGGGTTTAGGGTTTAGGGGTTTAGGGATCAGGGTTCTTGAGGCGAGGTGGTGGAGCATGACCAGGCGTGAACCCAGCAAGCCTGCAGCAAAAGGGGTTTAGGGTTTAGGGTTTAGGGTTCAGGGGTTGAGAGTTTAAATAAAAGAAAATGGAAGCTAGGGAATACATGGGGTAACATTGGGGTTCTATGAGAATACTGGAAGAGAAAATGGAAACTACTATTAGAGGCAGCGTTCAGGGGTTGGAGATTTTCCTGGAACATTTTTCATGCTTGCCTTGGTAGCTGAGTAGGTAACCTGTAAACTGTTTGGGGTCTATAATTAGGGTATTATACTGTTCCAGGTCAACGTTGTTTGGGCCGGGAACTCAGAAACCAAATGAGTGTAGTCGCAGCTGTTTGGTGCATTGTGACAGTCCAGGAACCGTGCTCTCAAAGGGCAGTTAACGAATTGGATGCCTTGAGGGCTTTTTAGGTTTCCGGCAGGTGGCTGCTAAAACCCCGAATGCGTGCAGCAACACTCTTAATCTGGAGTGTCTCAAAATGACCCCTGTGTAACCACTCATCGATGATAACCACTCATCGATGATCCCATAATAATCTCTGCATAACCCTTGGGCTCTAAGGGGTAAACCCTTAACCTCATTTTGAGAAAAGCACCCAACCCTAAACCCTAAACCCTAAACCCTACCCACCTTTTGGGTCAGGATCGGGAAGCTCATGGACGCCAAGGGCGTAAAGCTCAGCGAGATCCGCGACGTCCTGGTGGAATATTGTGGCTTCCCAAGCAAGATGTCCCTTAAGCTGTCCCTTCCCAACCCCCCCAGTCATATACAATGGTACTATCTTGATTTAGGGTTAAGGTGTATGTGGTACTATGTAGGGAAGGTTGGGGAGGAAGAGTGGGGGTAGAACAATGGATGATGAGGACAAATGGAGGAGGTGCCCCATGTGATTCATTTTTGTTGGCCTTCTTATTTGCAGAACCTAAGCCCTCAACCCCAAACCCTACACACCCCAAACCTTCAAGCCTACAAACTCTAAACCGCAGAAGCCCCAAACCCTATAAACCCTAAACCCTAAGCCCTATCGCCTTTTGAAAGCCAAGGCAAGAACCTGGGGAAGACAGCTCAGGATGAAAGCCGCTTGACGTTGGGGGTTTTGGGGTTTAGGGTTTTCAGGGTTTAGGGTTTTGGCTGAGGGCTTAAGGTTTAGGATGTACCGGGTTTCGGGTTCGTAGGATTTGGGGTTTACGATTTATAGGGTGTATATAGGCAAAGGAGATGTCACTACTGGCGAGGGCCGTGTGCGTTTGAGTCAATGAGCGAGGGATTTTTCAACACCTTCGTCTCGTACTTGTGAAGACTAATTACACTCCCCCAAATTAACATGGAAACCCATATAGCCCCCTTTTAGAAGGACTGTAGTCTTTATAGGGCCCTTTTTGGGGTTCCATGTTAGTTTCCGGGAGTGTAGAAACACTGGCATAATTGACAGCAGCGGGTCCGTCACCTTGGGGGTTCCTGGGTGGTAGCACCGGGCTGTAAACTTAGCGAAACTCACTGCCGCTATGATGACACTTCATAATCCCGTTTGCAACTTCCCATGAACCTTTGAGCAACCCCCGGGAAACACTGACACCATTTGTGGGCAAGAACATGTTTAGGAGTTGACACAGGATGCACGGCCCACACAAGCTTGTTTTGGTGTCGGCTTCTGAAACCCCTCGAGTAGTGCCCGTTTCGTGGAACTTCCCAATCTTGGTGACACCAGAATGGTTCAAGACGATGGCCTATGAGCCCAATAATAATCCTATGAGCCCAATAATAATACCGGAGCCCCACATCGCATTCTCAAGCCCAAAATAGCTGGGCCCTGACGACTCTGACCATAAGCCCTTGCTCCCAAATGGGGGTTTCCCAAAATTAGGGGTACCATTTTGGGGGTCCCTATAATAAGGACTATAGTATTTTGGGGTCTATATTGGGGTCCCCTCATTTTGGGAAACTACCAAATACCCCGGATAACAGACTATGTACCGTATATACATTGGGGTATGCGGGAGGCATGGGAAACCGGAAGACGCACCCAGGAAAGGAGGTCATGTCCTATCTCCGAGCAATGCTGACAAGGCCAGGGGTCTCGTCGCCGCTTGTAACTTTTCATGTGAGTCGGCTGCGACGTTCCGCTCTCTTAGGATCATTCCTTGCCAGAGTTTTCGCCACAGGTAGTAAGGTCCTTCTTGAACCAAACGCTGTCAGCATGGTAGTGTTTCCGGTATTGCAATACTTTACTTGAGCTGAGTCAGCGCAGCCCCAATTGTTCGATTGCCGCCCCTCACCCAGATCACATACATTTAGGGATATACAAGCGAGCTTTCCGTAGCTTACGCCAGAGCTTGCATTCAGCATAGGACGGAGGCTTGCCCCCAGAAGGCAATGCTGATGTTTGTGCAATCGCATAGTCGCCACGTGAGCAACCCTGAACCTTAAACCCATGAAGGCGCAATCAGTTCCATTGAATGTGTGGGCAGGTTGCAACTTCAGGCTTTTGGGGACATGCTGGAAACCTTGCGTAGGTTTGGAAGTCGGAAGCGGCGCCTCCACTTAAGCGGGGTTAGTTCCAGCCGTCCTGAGACAGGTTCGAGTATTTCTGGCTTTGCAAAAGGCCTACCTAATAGGAGCGCGCATGCTACGATCAGTAACAAGGATACTAACCCAGACCCATGATTCATGAACCCCCTCCCCATAACAGGGATTTTAATAGGGATCCTAAATTAAGGCCCTTCACAGGAGGGTTTGCTAATCAGGGGTCTACATTACAAGCACCTGAAGCAATAGTGGCGATAGCAAGGCGTCGATTAAGGCTCGGGTGGTTTGTTCTGTTAAGGCCGGACCTGGGTTGTATCTTTTGGTTTAGGGGCTCTAGGGTTTAGGGTTAGTGTCCATTATCTGGGGGATTTATATGGGCTACAATGGGGCTCGGCTCCTACATTCCACGTACCAACAAGCAGTAAGTTAAGTGACATCTTGACCACCCCAAGGCCTCATGTATTTTTGTGCGCCCAACAGAAAGGCACTGGTAAAGTCTTGCTGATGTCGTTGGTTGACTCCTTCCTGTGATTGTACTGACTGGTACCACTCTCCTGATTATCATAGCGAGGGCCACTTGCAGCATGCGCGCAGCATGTCTTCGCCGTGAATCTGGGATTTGAAGGCTCATGCAGGAATGGAGCCGGCCGGTGCACCTTAATGCCAACCTGAAAAGCCTGGCCGTCAGAAAAGAGTCCAGGCACATAGTTTCAGAAGAACTGCCCAAATTTTGGACCGTACGGGAAAGCAGAGTCTCAGACACACTCATAGTTGCAAGGCCACCGCATGCGGCAAACCTATGCTGTGGAAGTAGCCGCCGTACCATGATATCAGAAGAGATTCATGTGAGAGTGTGCAGGGCAGGGCCCCGACATCATGAAGCAATCAGCACTTGTGAGAGATGTCTTGCATGCACAACTCCAGCATCAGACTGCATACGACCAGTAGCACCAACACACCATGCCTTACCCAATGGTGGCTACGGCAGCTGTGGTGGCAGGGGAAGCAAGGGCCTGCAGAACCTGCAGGGAGCATCTGAGCTCGTAAGACTTTTTGGGGCTGTGGCCCATGAGGCATTCGAGCAATCGTGCCTGGATGATGGTTGTCAATTGAGTAGTATTTTATTTGGGGGTATTATGGTACCCAATATAGAGTAAGATTATATCCTCCTTTTGGGTATAGTATTTTATATAAGGAACATTATCTTTCTAGGTTGAACCACAAAAAAACACTATTCAATTTTGGGATTTCCGAAGCCCTTGCAGGGTCCCTTCATGTAAGCTACAGTCTAAACTCCTTACAGGGGCGTATATAGGGGATTACTTAGGTGTTCCCCACACCCAGTAATAGTGACTATAAGGGTTAATAGGGATTATATGAGGGTCCTCTTATATTCTTATTCTA
>CAJNIZ010013302.1:0-19484 GCA_905231905.1 Symbiodinium pilosum
ACGCATTAGGTCTCAGGATTTAGAGGGGAGGGTTTGGCTTAAGAGATTCCCTCATAGTTTCCATCATGGAGACTCCTTTTCAAAACAGGCGTGCTATAGGCTGGTACAGGCTTGTACTCAGTGACCACTACAAAGGAGAGGTTATCATTCACTATATGGCCATATCACCCTAAACCCTAAGTCCCGAAAGATGAGGGTAAGCCTAAACCCTACATCCCTAAACNNCCCTAAACGCCTAAACCCTAAACTGTAACTCCCTAAACCCTAAACCCTAACTCCCTAAACCATAAATCCCTAAACAATAAATCCCTAAAACCCTAAATCCCTAAACCCTAAAGCCAGGAGCTCAGGGTTGGGATGCAGAAAGCACGTTGTTTTGGGCTGAGCATGGCTGATTCCAGCCCCCCCCCTCCTCCCCCTACACACGGTTGAGGATTTAGGTTTTAGGGTTCAGGTTTTAGGGTTTGGGGTGCAGGATTTGGGGTTTTGGGTTCAGGATTTAGAGTTGAAGGAGGGGGCATAGGGTTCAGGGGGAATTTCTTGCTGACCCTTACTTGGAGAACTCGATTGCAGCAGGATCTTGCTACCATCTTGCATCAACCCTAAACCCTAAACCCTTTAGGAGACAGGTCTCGTCACCCAAGGCCTCGTGATCCTTTCTCTAGGTAATTAGTACTCTTGCACATACCTTTACTTTGCAAAAACCCGTAGTTCCCTGTATGCCACGTATTTATTGGCCTTGCATGCAGCTTTTCACCCTATCCCCTCAACGGCAAAGGCTACATGAGCTTCGGGGGTGACCGTGCAGCCATGTGTGTGCTACGCCGGGGTCGGGATCAGCTCTATGCTCACGGGAACCCGCTGGGAAGGCCTCTTGCATCATGTTCAACGTTTCTTATGAAGGAACTAATTTTTTGCTCTCCTAAACCCTTAACGCAAACTCGAAACCCCGAACATCAAATCCTACTTAGGTACACAAAAAACAAAACTTCACACCCCGAACCGGCCCTTGTTTTTTTGAAATTATATTGCTTGGAGGGCCAGGCAGACTTAGTAATTATACTTGGGGGAGTACAGTCCTCAGTATATTACCTAGTGAGGACTCATGTCCATGAACCATACCAGAATATATTGAGTGTAGCTCATATACCAGAACCCAGTTAACGGATATGGAGCTACAGTATTCTAGTAAGCAGTAAACGGCAATCACGATGAATAGGTTTTGGGGAACGTTGAGTTTGGGACAATCTCTTAGTTGGGGAAATTCTCCCACCTGAGGCTGTAAGTAGAGAGGGCTTCGGTAACCCTAACCCACTCAACTAGGAATCTGAATTATCACACCTTGGGCTGGGGTTAATTAAATCCCTAAACTCCAAGCCCGATGCCCTACATTCAAAGGAGTCACCCCCTTCGCTTTATGAGCTCCTTGCAGCCGCTCATCAAGCAAAGGGGCTGCCTCCTGCAAAGGGGTCTGCAAGGGGCCAAGAGAAATCATGGGCCCCTAGTATGGGCCCTGAACCCTGGGATCCTTATACTTATACCTACTATCTACCCTATATGTACCCTTGAGGGTCGCTAAAATCTCCCTAAAAGGCCTAAGGGCCCGTACTAGGGGCCCATTCTTCTAACCTTCGGATTACAGTTCATGTTCTTATTATAGACCTTAAGGAATACAATACTCGGAGGTTCAGGTAATTATAACCCAATACTTACATAATCATAGCTGGTATACTGACGACAAAGTTCGATCCGTATTTGGGGACTTAGGGGCCTGACCATTGGGTTGTGATTACACTTACGCGTCCAAGGACCCAAATATAAGGTTTTAGGGCCAAAATACCACATACATTATAGTATTTGGGCCCTACAGCTTTACTATTTGGGTCCTTGGACCCTTAAGGTTATAGTTTGAGTTTCAGTTACCCCGAACCTCGAAGTACGCGAGCAGTCGGACGTAAGTCTGTCAGCAGGCCGCATATCCTGGCACTGGTGTCCCACTTCGTCACCCGTCATCACGTACTGCCGGCAGACGGCTCCATTGATGTCGGCATCGAGTCCCTGTCCCTTGTCATAGTTGTAAACGCTATCGCGCGCCCGCCTCGGCTGTTGGGCGCACAGAAAGCGTGCTCACTCATACGGGGGTTGGGGTCGGGGCAGGGGACGTACGGAGTAGGTTCCAAGCTCCCTGAGGCTGGATCAGCCTCAGCGAATATTACGCGTTGTTTCTTGCCAGGGAGATAGCATTAGGGCTTGAACCCTAAACCCTAAACCCCTAAACCCTAGAAGTAAGGCACCGCTGCACGGACAGTGTCGTTCTGCAACAGCTTCCTGCATCCTATGCGCCGCTTGGAGCAATTTTGAAGGTGTGGGGTCAGGGGAAACATTAAACTGTCAACAACCAAAGCGCGAGGTTTGTTAGTGGTTTATATAAGGGTTTATGTAGGGATAATGGAAAAGAGAATGGAAACTACTATAATGGGTTATATAAGTCATTAAACCCCTTAAAACCCTAAAGCCTAAACCCTTTGGGGCTTAGGGTGTAGGGCGTTGTGATTAGGGTTTAGGGCTTAGAGGGCCTGTCTTAGGGTTTTAGAGCTTGGGTATGTCTAGGCTTTAGAGCTTAGCCACTGGACTTATGGTGTCTTGGGGGCTCTGGTTCGCTTCGGGTCTTGCCTTTAGGCTCGGGTTTGGGAAGCCCTAAACCCTGAACCCTACCTTGACTCCAAAAGTGGGTAAAACAATAGCCCGAACCCATTAATATCTCCCAAAAAGGCCATTATTCTACGTACTTTTGGGGTTCAGGTATTATGCAGGGGCTCCGTGCTGCTTCAAAGGGTTGCAGAGTTGAGGGGATAGTAGGCGTTAGGGTTTAAGGGTTCATCGTTTGGGGTTTCGAGTTCAGGGTTAGTGTTAGTGTAGATGTTTTCCAAGGAGCACTACAGATGAGCGCATGTTTATTGTGGTCACATGGGGTGACCATGAATACTAGCCGAATATCACGCAGTGAAGGTTTAGGGAGGGAATACGCATACTAGCTGAGGGCCTACAGGACCTGGAAATGTACATTATTGAGATGGTGCTTTAGTAGCTGAATATATATATATATACATATACATATATATATATATACACATGTATACAGATCGCCATATGGCTCAGCGTAGTTTCCCTAAAAACAAGATACCGCTACTGGTTTGTAAGTACTCTTGAAGAAATGATTTCAGCAATCTCTCGATGCCCAGAATCTTTACAAGTGTTTATCAGCACACCCCCGCCCAACCCCAAAATGAGGATCCTAGAACTCTATAACTATCATATGACCCTTTCAGGGTCCCTACTGTAGGGGTTTGAGGGTTCAGGGTTTGGGGCCCTAAGCCCGAAACGGTTTCAGGTTCAGGGTCTACCTTGAAACCGTAAGCCCTAAACCCAGCAACTTCTTGGTGCCTTAGGCAGCTGCTGCAACTTGGCGGCCGAGTGTCCAGACTGGCGCTGGACCTGAAGAAGCCACAACCGCCCATCGTACCTTGCCCTCAGCTGTTTAGGCTGTAGGGATTAGGGTTTAGGATAAGGGTTTAGAGTTTAAGGGTTTAGGGCTTAGGGTTTAGGGATTTAGGGATTGGGGTTCAGGGATGAGGGTTGGAGGGTTTAGTGTTTAGGGATTAGGGTTTTGGGGATGTAGGTTTGAGGGAATTATTGGGCTAGGGTTGAGGTTGAAGGTTTGTTTTTTCCGCTTTGGGTTCAAGGTTTTCAGGGCTAGAGCCTGGGATTTGCATTGTGGTTGTAGGTTTTCGATTCAGGGCTTGCGGAGGAAAGAAGAATTTTAGGAGACCTTGGGAAAGTTATATTGAGCCTGAAAGTTCTGCCTGGCAGAGTTCCTTCGATATGTTCCCAAAGCCTTGGATCTCTTGGAGAGTTTGCCCCAAGAAGTACGCAAGATCTTTGTTTGTGGGGCGGGAACTCGGGGAAAACTAGCAATTTTGAGCCTGACTGGGAGAACCTGGCTGGGAACCCTTGGCCCTGAACCCCTTACACCCAAAGCCTAAATCATTTATAGACATCAAGGCCCAATGTGGGTGTGATTTGAAGACTCGGAGCCTTTGGGCCCTCGTACATATACAACTATGGTATCATATACCGCTAAACCCTTGTTCCAAACGCGGGGAAATTCTATAATCCTTATGACACCCACGTAAACCCTGTTTCCATTGCATGTTCCATTTTCTGTCAATTTGTCCTGCTGCCTCGTTTCGGCCTGTAAACCCATACGTCTTAGGTCATTCCCTCGTACAGAAACTGCCACCACAATATTTCATTTAATAAGAGTTAGTATAGCCCCAATGAATAAAACCCCTTTAAGGACGGTTACTGTAAGAGACAATGACCCAACCTGTATCCTATTCGGTTTTTAAGGTCCTGAAACCTTGAACCCTTTTTGGTTCGGGTTTAAGGTTTAGGCTGTACCCACACCCCAAAAGTATGCAAAATAGTAGCCCTAAACCCATAATAACAGCCATAAAGGCATTTTTTTTACATACTTTTGGGGTTCAGGTAGGGTTTAGGGCCGTTCCCTCCATCCTTCCATTCTTCAGGTCAGGGCGTTTACCTTTGTTCGCTCAGGGTCCATGGATCCCGAACGGTGGAGTAAATCCTTCAATCAATATGTTTGAGACCCCAAACCCAAAGGCACAAACTTAAGGCTCTAAATCACTTAGATCATTCCACTTTTTGCAAGGGCTAACAGGTCCGAGCATGTCAGATTTTGGAGTTTTAGAGTGTTTCGAACATCGGGGTTTCCGTAAAGGGGCTAGCAAAGTTTAAGCGAACACCTATAAAATTCAGCACTCAGGAGGGGGATCCGGGAGAAAAGCCCGAAACCCGAATTAGCCCTAAGCCCCAGACCCTAAACCCTACACCCTAAACCCTATACACCCTAAACTCTGCACACCCCAAACCCTCAACCCTGAACCCCAAACCCTAAACTCTAGGCTACCCTAATCTATAGTCCCCCTTAAGTGGATAGAATATGGCATTGGGTATTTTATAACAAGATGCCCACATACCTCACATTCTATGTGCTTCAGGGACTTTACCCTAAACCCTAATCCCTAAACCCCTAAACCCCTAAAGCTACCCTAAAAGCTTCTATTGATCCTTCAGGTGGTCCGTTGTCCACTGCGCATCGGTACGGTGGAGGATCTCTAAGAACCATGAGATCTACTGTTTAGGGGTTTAGGGTTTAGGGTTTACTGACACCCCAAAAGTATGTAAAAGAATAGCCCTAAACCCATAAAGCAGCCCTAAAGGCCATTATTTTACATACTTTTGGCGTCCAGGTAAGAACCATGAGATCTACTGACCATATGAGGGTTCAGGGCTTAGAGTTCGAGGTTTAGGGCTTTAGGGCTTTACAGGGGGATATGGGGTTATATAGTGGAATATCATTGGGATGATATAGGGATATATAGGGTTTAGGGTGTATAGGGTTTAGGGTTTAGGGTTTAGGGTGTGTAGACCTTTCAGGGGTTTGGTCTCATGATGTTACCAACTTCCGGCATCCGGGTACTGACAACAAAAGGCTTAGCAAGGGACTAAAATGGGTTCGGGATTAGGGTTTAGCGATTAGGGTTTAGGGATCAGGGTTTAGGGATTAGGGTTTAGGGATTAGGGATCACATTCTTTGCGTACTTGGTGTATTTGGGAGGGGACCCAGGGTATCCTAATTCCCAAAGCCCCCAACTCTGAAAACCGGACAACGTAAAATCCGGATCCAATCCTAAATCCCATGGCCTACTTGAACCCCAAAAGTATTAGGGTTCAGGCTTAGGATTTAGGGTTTAGAGTTTAGAGTTTAAGGGGACCACCTGAATCCCAAAAGTGAACAATTGCCTTTTGGGCTGTGTTGGTGGCTTTTGGCTACTATTTTTACCTACTTTTTGGGGTCTAGGTAGACCTTCTTATGTCCCACCTACACCCCAAAAGTATGCAACATAATAGCCCTAAACCCATAATAACAGCCACAAAGGCCATTTTTTTACATGCTTTTGGGGTTCAGGTAGACCTTTTCAAACTTCCCTAAACCCTAAACCCTAAACCCTAAACCACCTTCAAAAAGGAGCTTCTCGCGCGGCATCTGCAGGGCGAGGCCAAGCGACAGCGCGAGGGACGGGCAGCTGGCGAAAGTCACAAGTGGCTCGCCTAGGGTCATTTTGGGGTTTAGCCTAAACCCTAAAAGTATGTAGAATAATGGCCCTTTGGGCTATATTAGTGGGTTTTGGGCTATTATTTTACCTACTTTTGGGGTTTAGGCAGGGTTTTAAAGGCTCAGGGTTTCAGGGTTGCAGGGGTTAGGAGTTGATGGCTTAAGGCTTCGGGTTTTGCAGCGAATAGGACCATAATATTGGTAACTGCACTGCCTTCTGCTTAACTTACCTTCTAGAGTCGGTAGCTGGGAGCTCACGATCCCTCTTACAAGCTCCTCAATCAATGGTCCCCTACGGCCCTAACGACCCTCAAGGTTTAGGATTTAGGGTTTAGGGCCCCGTTTAAAGAACCTTGAGCCCTTCACCCTTACCCCAAGACCCAGAAAACCTTCAAAACCACAACGCATGTAAACCCCAACTCCAAATGTCGGAGTAGTCCTGAGGCTGCAAATAGCCCAATGTAGTTTTTTTGACCGGGACACAATATGAGCTGCAGTCTAAACTCCTTAAAGGGGGGTTTATAAGGGATGATAAAGGGGAGTACTATAGGGGTTCATAAGGGGGATACTAGGAGTTTAGACTATGGCTCGTATAGCATTTTTTCATGTTGTAGATGCAGAGCCCGAGGTTTCGTCTCAATCGTAAACGCCGCGCAGCTCAGGCGGAAACTCGTGCCTGAGAAGCCCACGCGCAGGAAGACAAACAAGCGTCTCAAGTAACGGTGAAGGACTTGATGGGCTTTGGGGTAGGGGTAAGTAAGACTTCAAGATTCAGGGTTCAAGATTTGTGCAGACTGTATGCAAGGTTTTGATCAGGAGTTTCACGCGGGCTTTGAGACATTTTTGTGCGAGTCCTTTGTTTTGCAAAGTTCTCAGCTTAAGGTTTAGGATGCAGCCTGCCTTTTCTAGGGGTTCAGATTCAGGAGGCTGGTAAGGCAAAGGAGGGCTAGGGTGTAGCTTCCGATTTAAATTTGCGCCTTTGGGGATTAATTGCCTGGTTGCCTTTTCCGCCCATTATGAAGGAGATGTTGTAGTTTCCCTAAGTAGGGGGACCGCAATATAGACCCCAAAATACCATAATCCTTTCTATGAGGGCCCCAAAAGCTATCTCTCATTTTGGAGAAATTCTATAAACCCTGAACCCTAAATCCTTCTACAAGTATATAACCCCTATATACGTATATCTAGCTATCCCCTATAACAAGAGGTACCCTCAGAGAAGACCTCCGCCCGCTCGGAAGCTGTTTTTTTGCTTGCCCAAGGTTTAGAAAAAAACAACGTTTAGGGTTTAAGGGTTTAGGGCTTAGGGTTTAGGGTTTAGGGTTTAAGGGTTTAGGGCTTAGGGTCCCAGACGTTACGTTCCAAAACTTCACGTCCGAAACCTTCGGCCCGAAATCCCTAAACCCCAAGGCCGTAAACCCTAAATCTTGAACCCTTGGCTTGAAACCGGAAGTTTCAGCCAATGAACCATAAAGCACTGAACTCCCCATTTTTGTGCCTAGACCCTAGGGTCCCCAGCCCCTGCGGATGAAGAGCATAGGGGGAGCAGCCAACGTGCAACAAGGGTCGAGGGATTTGTTGGTTGATCCTGGTGATTTTTAACGGCTTCTCCGGTGGCTCTTTAGGAGCTAAAGCTTCTTGCCCTTATCAGGAACAATATTTAAATATATAGATATGTTATATGTAAATATATATAT
Source organism: Symbiodinium pilosum (assembly GCA_905231905.1). Lineage (NCBI taxonomy): Eukaryota > Dinophyceae > Suessiales > Symbiodiniaceae > Symbiodinium > Symbiodinium pilosum. Next base: position 7,897 of record CAJNIZ010013302.1, read on the forward strand.
ATATGTGTACATATTTTGCTTTGTATTTTATATACATATATGTATTAGGGCCACTCAGCTTAGATTCCTTGATCGCACCCCAATATTTTTGGTATTCTTATAGCAACTGCAGCTCGTCGGAGCACGGCGGCCTCCGCAAAGCATACAGCCCTAATACAGGAGTTTGAATAAGTATTGTATTACACGGCTAGGGTTTAGGGTTTAGAGGGTTTAGGGTTTAGGGTTTTTTCAGACAGCTATGGAACTGCAGTATGAAAAGATCCCCCCAATTTCCAGTTATAAAATTGGCCCAAAGCCCTTGGTTATTTTCCATGTCATGTGAAACATCTCTCCCACTCGATTGTTCGATTGTCCGCTCTCCTTACTATTCCGACCCCTGAACACCAGACCTCTCACACCGTTCGACCTATCTTCGCCAAACCCTCAACCATATTGTACGTACTCAGAATATTATTATCCCTGAGCCTGAGCCCTAAACCCCAAAACCCTAATCCCTGAATCCCTGAACCCTAATCCCTGAATCCCTAAACCCTAAATCCTAAGCCCTGAATCCTAAACCCTAAGACCTAAACCCTAAGTCCTTGAATCCCTAAACCCCAAGCCCTAAACCCTAAATCCTACACCCCGGAACCTGACGGGTTGGACCTCGGACAGGACAACCTGCTCCCTGTTTTTGAGCACCATGCCCGGAGCGGCTCCGGTCGTTGCCCAGACCACACGGTTCAGGGTTTAGGGTTTAGGGTTTAGGGGCACCCAAGTCCTGAACCCCAAAAGTAGGTAAGATAATAGACCAAAACCCATTACTATAGCCCAAAAGGCCATTATTCTACATACTTTTGGGGTTCAGGTTGGTACTTACGGTTTATGGGGATAAGCGGTTCATAAACCTTAAACCCTAACACCCTCCTGGGCATGGGTATTTAGAATCCTAGCGTGCCTTGGTCTTAGCTGGCGTCCAAGGGCGTGTGCAACATGCGCCTGGCCGTTGCTTTTAGGTTGCCTGCTCTCCGTGACGTAGCTGCCCTTAGTTCACTCAGACTCTCCAACATCCTTGTATCGAAGGAATATCCCCCTGAACGCTTGGAGTGTGTTGTGGAGATTCTGGGAGTTTGGACATCTGTGACTCGGATCCGAGCTTCAAAAGTTCCGCTTGCTTTTATGCACCTGCCATGTGACTTCCACAGGCTTTAGCTGGAGAGATCTTACTAATCGAAACATTCGTGACGTGTGCCGTAAATGTGAAGCACAAGTAATGGGGATTTAGGTCAGTCATAAGTAAATGCATGTGAGCACCTAAAGCCCTAATGTTTGGGTTGGGTACTTGGGCCGTAATCCCTTTATGTTTGTCTCCCTCCCTCCCCCCCCCCTCTCTCTCTCTCTCTCTCTCTCGCGCTGCTTCTCTCCCTCTCTCTACATACATACTTAGTTACTTAGTTACATACATAATACATACATACCTATCTAACTACCTACGTACGTACGTACGTACTTAGATGCGTACATACATACCTCTACATATATATATACACACACACACATTTTCTTTCAGCCTTTGTAGCTTGCCTTTTGTTATCGAAACTGCGAGGTTGTTGCTTCCCCGCTTGGAAGCTACTTGTTTAGAGGGTGTTTGGTGCAAGGTTCAGGCTTTCGGGTTTAGGACAATGTTCAGGGTTCAAGGCTCAGGCAAGAAGATACAAGCTTACAACAGTATACAAACTTAAAACATCTCGATGGTCCTAGATTCCTCGTGTAGTTGCAGTATAGGGTACCTCTGTAGACCAAGAAAACGAAAATGATGATCATCAAGCCCCCTACAGCATTTCAGAATACCATGCTACGCTAGACCTCTAAACAAATTCCATACTGCAAAGGTCCCAAGCCAGGTGTCGAGGGCTCCTTCATATGAGCTATAGTCTAAGCTCCTTAAAGGTGGTTATATGTGGCATTATATCGGGAAGTATTTATGCGGATGCTAGGAGTTTAGACTATAGCTCACATGTAGTCTCTACTCTACCTAAACCCGAACCCTTAAACTAGATTAACCCGAGGTTTTCAGTATCCAATAACAGGCTACTTTGTGACGGCCAAACTTGCAGTTACCTTTCCCATGCCCCAAGATTATCTCAGGAATTTGGGTTCGGGGTTCAGGGTTCAGGGTTTACATCATCCACCCGTCAGATCTACAACTGGCCGAAAACCTTACACTTGTACGTTATTTGGTAGGTCTTACATCTCCCAAGCGTTGGTTACCTGTCCTTTTGGTAACTCTACCTAGGGTTCGAAAACGGCAATAATATTGGCACTTATAACTTATGTCAGTTTTTCTTTTTGAAGCGGGGGGGGGGGGCGGGAAAAACGATTTAAACTCTAAATCCTAAGCCCTAAATCCCTAAACCCTGAACCCCTAAACCCTAATCCCTACACCTCAAATCAATCCCTTGGCCCCAAGTCCCTACATCCCTAATCCTCGGTGTTTGGGGGGTTGAGGTTGATCCGAGTACGGTTTAGGGACCTAGGGTTTATGTATTTAGTGTTTAGGGATTTAGGGTTGAGGGATTTAGGATCTAGGGACTTGGGGTTAAAAAGGGAACCCTTTTGACCGAACTCCTTAGCGCTTGACACCCTAAACTGAAAAATCCTAACTAACCCCTGAACTCCCCTGCCTGAAAACTCAATCTTTGCCTGAACCCCTCAAGCCCCAAACTTCAACCGTAAGGTTTAGAGTTAAGGGTCTAGGGTTCACTCCTGAAGCTCTCCAGCCCTTAACTCCCTACGCCCCAAAGGTGCAGGGTTTAGGGTTTGGGGTTCGGTTTCCGACACCAAGCCACAACCCTACTTGGAGGTTTTTGCCTGATGACCCAACTAACTTGTACGAATAACCTAGCTATGACCGTATTAGGGGGGCTAGTGGGCTCGTAGTTGGGTTATCAGTACAATGCTACTTGCTTTAAACTTTAGACTCTAAGCCCTAAACCCTGAACCGTGAGCCCTAAACCCTGAACCCCAAACCCTAAACCCCAAACCCCAAACCCTATATAACCCCTACATAACCCTATATAATCCCAATATATGACCCCAAACCCTCAACCCTAAACCCCAGACCCCAAACCCCAAACCCTAAAGTTCAGCAACATCCCAAGGGCATCGGAGGGCTCCATGTGGACCATCTTTGCACATGTGGCCGGGGACTTACCTGGACCCCTTAGTGGTATGTGGGGTTTAGGGTTTAGGGTGTAGGGTGTAGGGTTTCGGGTTAGGGTTGCTCACCCTAAGGGTCCATGTACCCAATAATTGGGTACTTAGGGCTTTGGTAATAGTAAATATAGTGCAGGTGCTGGGTAAGTACATGATTTTGGGGTACTTGGACCCTTAGGGTCAGGGCCTTCCTGGACAAGAGTCGAATTAAGGGTATTAAGGGGGGTTTTCAGGACAGGAGTTACCAGGTGGGTGCCCTTACATAAGGCTTACGAAAGGCTTCTATGGGGACAGTAGGACTACATAAGGCTAATATACGTGCTATGTGAGGCTTATGTGGGGCAAACTGTCAAACAGTTGTGTTTCAATAGATCCCCGATAGGAACCCATGAAAAAAGTGTCCGTCAAATTAGAGCCTAGCTAGAAAGTGCAAAGACCTAAATCCAAAACTTCTTTTCTTTGGGCGGGAAAGCCTCCAATCTTCTAGCTACTGGTATGCCACAAGGCAAAGCAATTAAACTCTTGGCAAATTACTTGGATGCTTATGAGACTTCGTAACTACATATCATTGGGTCATAAGCCTACTTGCGCTCCCCTAGCTGCCCTTTTCGAGACAAGCTAGTTTTTTGGGTGGTTGTTATGGTCCCTTTTCGGATCCCTACAATAATACGGCACAGAATATTTAGGGTACCCAAAAAGGGACCATAGTTTTGACAGTCACCCATATGTAGAGTTCTAACCACAATTATAAGTAGTCGCTAGGTCACACCTCCTAAAAGTACTGCAGCGTCATCGCATGTCGGCGTATATCAGGGTTCCCCATATTCCTGGAAACTCCCTTGTATGGTTTGGCAGGATTTCCTCTATCACAGTCTCCTCGGTAAACCCAAACCCTGTAAACCTATACGCCCTAAGACACGGCTCGTGGATTTTTGTAGGTGGTTCTACGGGCTGGGTTTAGGGTTTGGGGTATCCCTAAACCCTGAACCCTAAACCCTAAACCGGTGTAGGGTTTAAGGCTGGGTGCAGGGACGTGATGTGCTCCGTAAAGTTTTCTGGATTCGGGCTTATGGTCTACGGTGTAACGTTGAGGAGAGTCTGTAAACTCTACAACGAACCTAGAAATTCCCTAAACCCTATAACCCTAACCCTTAGTGGTGCAAAGGGGTTACCTGGACCCTGGATGTCCTACTTTTTTGGGGATATGCCCTATAAATATGTAGGACAGAGCCCACAAAAGGAAGGACATCCAGGGTCTTGGTAGAGAGTGCTTCAGTGTTGCTTTGAAACCCGAAGGCCTAATTCCCAAACGACTCTCTGCGCCTAGACCCCAAATACCGCGGTTTAGGGTTTAGTGTTTAGAGCCCCTGTACCTAGAAATCATACCTACATCGGCACCGCCTTCTCCGGCAGGAATAATTTTTCGAGGTGCGTTCGCCAACCCAGCAGATTAGACTCTCGAACCCCGAGCCATACTGGGGATGGAGGAAAGGTCTGAAAACTTGCAACTGCTTATCTTAGGCTGTTCGAAAGAAGATTCTTCTCAGGTTTTGGGCTGCATGATATATACCCTAAACCTAAACCCCAAAACCTTAAAACCTAAGTTAAACAGGGTTTCTGAGGGGACAGTACTGCCAATTCTTTACAGGCGGCTCTTACTCTACATCACCGATATGAGCTATATTTAAACTCCTCATAAGGGGGGTTAGATGAGGGAGTATTATGCGGATTATTCAGGGGATGTGACTCTAGCTCATATCACCCTTGATGGACCCCTAGAATCCATGACAATCCTTACATCCTAGGCAAGATTTCCTACCCAATCAAGCCCTAAGCGCTAGACCTGCTAAAGTTTTACTTGGGTCCGCGAGTTATAGACTAGTAATCCACTTAGAACGCCCGCTATAACCCTTTTGCAACCCCCTAAACCCTAAACCCCAAACCCTAAACCGTGTGTGTGTTCCGAATTTCCCCAAGGGACAATCATAGCCTGAGGCCGATATGGTGGACGACTTGCTCAGCAAAGGCGCTTGGGTAATGCATGAACAGATCAGGTTTGGCATCAAGTAATTTAGGGTTTAGGGTTTAGGGTTTAGGGTTTAGGGTTTAGCCAGACAAATGGGGTTATTTACGTGGGGTATGGCCACCTGATACACCAACAGATGTCTGTATGGGTAGTTGTGGATGTACTGAGGCGGATAACAGTGCATGCATACTACCGTCAATCCTGCACCACCTCGCAAGAGAGGGATTATCATCCATTGTGTGAGCCTGATGGGGGTGACTGTACATCGTACGTGCTATGAAAATCGCTGAGGAGCATTCAGAACGTGAAGCCTTAAATTTACCCCTATGCCTCAACCGTGTAGGGAAGGATGGCCAAAATTTTGCCCAGACCCTCAGAAACCTACATACTCCATGTGGCTACGGCAATATTTTGCTTTTCTGTAGCGCAGACGATTGATTTACCTCTTCTTCAATGGCCTCAAGTCCTCAAGCTTGATAGGGAAGAGCTACGATAGACGCAAATGGCAGAGCTGGTGAGGTCCTCCTCTTATATTCCTAATATACCACTATCATAGGGTGGGGGGTCCGCCTAAGGCATACCCCGATAAGATGGGATGCTAAATCTTCCCTTGTGCCCTTGTAAGATCCTTTTTGGTGACTCTTGAAGGTTCTCAGGGCCCCTAAACCCTAAAACCCACAGACGACTAAACCCCACGAGTAATGAAGGGGCTTGAGTTACCCCAACCCCCAAGAGGAAGGACCCTAAAAATGTCATATGATAAAAAAGGTCCTAATTGTACGGGTTGGCGTAACAAAAACTCCTTCATTAACCCTAAACCCTAACGCCCCTACAGCCTAAACCCTAGGCCCTAACACCCCAAGACAGCTAAACCCCAAGAGCAATTAGGGGTTGTAGGGGCCCTAAACCCTAGACCTTAAACCCTAAAACGCCAAGACAGCCCTAAACCTTAAACCTTAAACCCTATAAACCCTAATCCCTAAACCCTAAACCTAAAGAGGTGAGCCGGGCGAGCCCCTCCTGGGCGACGACGCCGACGCGGCCGTCGCGGCGGAGGTCCTCAAGGCCAGGTTGGGGTTTAGGGTTTTAGGGTTTAGGATTTGGGCGTTTAGGGTTTGAGGGCTTAGGGTTTTAGGGACTAGGGTCTGAGGGTATAGGATTTTTTGGTTCAGGGTTTTAGGGTCTAGGATTTGAGGGTTTAGGGTTTGAGGGTTGAGGGTTTTGGGGTTTGGGACTTGAGGGTGTAGGGTTTTAGGGTTTAGGGTTTGAGGGTTTAAGGTTTTAGGGTTTAAGATTTGAGGGTTTAGGGTTTTCGGGTCTGGGATTTGGGTGTTTTTGTTTTTAGCATTTAGGATTTTGGCGTTTAGGATTTGAGGGTTTAGGCACTATAGGGTTTTAAGGTTTAGGATATGGGCGTTTAGGTTTTCAAGGTTTAGGGTTTGAGGCCTTAGGGTTTAGGATTTGAGGGTTTCAGGGTTTAGGGTTTTGCGGTTCAGGGTTTGAGGGTTTAGGGTTTGAGGGTTTAGAGTTTTAGGGTTTCAGGGTTTGAGGTTTGAGGGTTTAGTGTGTGAGTGTTTAGGGTTTGAGGGTTGAGGGTTTTAGGGTTTAGGGTTTTATGGTTTAGGGTTTGAGGGTTGAGGGTTTTAAGCTTTGGGGTTTCAGAGTTTAGGGTTTTACGGTTTTGGGTTTAGGGCTACGGTTCATGGTGTCAAGTGTGTAGGGTTCAGGGTTATAGTGTTTGGAGTTCAGGTTTTCAGGGTTTGGGGTGCAGCGTTGGGATTTACAGGGTTTAGGATTTGGGGGAAGGGCTAAGGGGATACGCTACTAGACCTCAAAAGTCCTGTTTATCTGCTCTCATGAGGGTCTTACCAAGGAATTTTATAGCCTACGCTGGCAAGTGGCTTTACTTTGGGGTTTCAAAGCCCTCCAGTCATGTGTAGGTACAGGGTGTAGTTCAGGGCTGAGGGTATAGGTTTTAGGCTTGAGTTTGGTTGTACCAGACATCACACCTATTCGGCGGCTAAAATGGATTCACAATACGGTTAAAGTCGTTTGTTGGGGTCAAACACCGAGAGCCGCTCTTCCGGGAACCCTTCGATTTTAGGGCATATATATAATGTATGTGTACATATATATCACTCAAAGTAGATGGGCGCATTGTGTGTATACTACCTGGATGTATAGGATTATAGGATTTGGGTCTAGAACTTAGCGTTTGGAGCCCAACATTCGCAAAGGCGATAGGTTGGGGGGTTAAACGTGCTTGCAGGGTGTTGAAGTCTGACGGGGCCCACCCACAGCCCAGAGCTTGCGTGAATTTGCAAAAACAGATTCATCGCTTGCTCGGGGATGTTCATTGATCTGGACGCCGACATGGGGCCTGGAGTCCAATTTTTCTTAAGCAATGCTACGCAACATTCCAATGATAGAGTCAGCTCCTGCCAATACTGTGCGTCCACGAAATCGTGCTGAGGAGTTTTCTGCGCCGCATTCGCTCATTCCGCTTGGCTAAGGCGGAAGCTATATGCAATAGCGTTGAAAACGCTAAAAGTTCATAGGGAGGAAAGGTTTACTGGGACCGCAAGCTAACGATGTGAAAGCAGACAGCAAAGGGCCTTCGGCTTGCCAGACCGGGCCAGACATTCTCACAAATTTGCCTAATCCCCCGTATAACCCTCTAAGCATATATATATATATGTACGTATGTACGTACGTATGTAATGTAATGTAATGTAACGTAATGTAATGTGATGTAATGTAATGTAATGTAATGTTATGTATGTATGTATGTATGTATGTATGTTTGTATGTATGTCTGTATGTATGTATGTATGTATGTATGCATGTATGTATGTATGTATGCATGTATGTATGTATGTATGTATGTATGTATTCTGTTCCCATATACACCCTGCATAACTCCTCCTTATTTTGAAAAACTCCCACCCATTTCCTGAGACCAGTTTGACAGAGGGCCCAACAGAGGCGTTGAGAGAATCCCAGTGATGCGTTGGACTCCCCACCTCACGAGAGAGTCGGCGCACACGATGATGGTGCTGGATGGCGTGATGCCTGTCACAATGACCGCAGTTGCCGACATCGATCCCTTGACAAACGCCCAGTCAACATCTTTGTGCGGGGTCGCCTGAGGCACGACTGCAGGATCTCTGTGGCAGGACCCATCGTACCCGTGGTGCACCGGTCCTTCATGCAAAGGGGCGGAGGAGTTGACTTGGCCATCCACGGACCAAGGACGACCCGACCACTGATACGCACTGAGGCGAGGGCCAAGGTACCTATGCCGAGGCCTCCATCTGCGGACTTGACCTTTGAATTTGCGTTTAGCCAGAGCCTGAATTAAACCCCAACCATATGAGCTATAGCCTAGAACTCCTTGAAGGGGGGTTATATAGCGGATTATATGGGGTACTACTATAGTGGTTATTAAGGGGGATACTAGGAGTTTAGACAATGGCTCATATGGGGGTTTCCCTAACTTCATTAAAAGTACTGGTCCCTCTAGAGGGCTCCTGCTACAATGCGGGTCCTTTGATAAACTTCCCCTTTTTTTTCTTAAGCCTTATCCCCTCAAGGCTGAACCCTACACGTTGACTTAAACCTAACCCTAGGGCTCCCAGTAGGTTACTGGGCTATGAAGCTATAGGGTATATAGAACCTAGAACCCATGATTTAGGTAACTGGAGCCCTAGGGTATTGCTATTAGTATTACTAAACCCCAAACCCTAAACCCTTACTGTAAACTTTAAACCCTAAATCCTAAACCCTAAACCCCAAACAGTGATTTAGGCCAAGTCCCATATGGCACCAAGCCGATGAATCCGACAGCTATTGCCAGCGCCGGAACCTTCATCCCTAGGCTTGATATGGGGTTTAGGGTTTAGGGTTTAGGGTATGGGTTTAGGCCTAAGCTCAACCCTGAACTCTAAACGCTACACCCGAAATCCCAAACTCTACACCCTAAAACGTAAACTTTAAATCCTCAAGCGTAAAGACGAATCCCTAAACATTTAAGTACACCAAGCCCTGTTAGGCATTCCCTTTTGCCTGCTGCTGCCTTTGGTGGACCACCACTTGAAACTCTAAACCCCACACCCTAAACTCGATACCGTGGACCCTAACCCGAAAGTGTAAATCCTGAAGCCATATGAGCCACTGTCCTAACTCATCCCACTCAGTAATCCCTATGATAGTGCCCTGTATCATCGCCTCTATAACCCCCTTTGAGGACTTCAGACCCTAAACCCTAAACCCTGGCTAAATCATAGCCCTATAGTAGCCCCACCCTAAACCCTAAATCCTTAGCGCTCATAACCCTAAAGTGGCGGCCCTATAGTGATAAATTCCTGGCGTCAGCTTCTCCCTTTGGTGGACCATCACTCAACTGTCCGCCTTTCTGGAGCCGCATCGCAGATCTTCGCCTTAGCCCGGGACCCCAGCTTTTACAAGGGTAGGATTTTTGAAGTTTAAGGTAGTAAGGGAATTTGTTAGTTCCCACCCCCCAAATTAGGAACCTATAACCATCATGTGATAGTCATAGGGTCCTAATTTGGGGTGGTTGGGGTTACCATAACCCTTTTTATGAGTGTGGGGTTAAGGGCAAGTTGGCATTGCAACGCAGGATTGGGGGGGTTAGGGTGTAGGATTTTAAGGTTCAGGGTCTAGGGCTTTAGGGTTTAGGATTTAGGATTTGGGCCCTAAACCCTTGGGGTTCAGGGTTTAATTAGAGTTCCAAAGTAGCCTAAGGTGGAAACCCATATGAGCTATAGTCTAAACTCCTTAAAGGGGGATTATATAGGAGGTAATATAGGGGACTACTATAGGGGTTATTAAGGGGGAAACTAGGAGTTTAGACAGTAGCTCATATAGCCCCTTTTTAGAAGGACTGTCGTCTTTATAGGTCCCTTTTTGGGGTCTCATGTATGGACTTAGAGCCCCTGGGTTGAAGATTGAGGGCTAAACCCTAAACCCAAGACAACAAGGGTCCTTCAGGAGGTGCTCCCCTAAACCCTCAAGGCCTTAAACCAATAGTGATGTCCGACATCTGAAAATAGCTCGAACCTTGAAACCGGCTTCCTGAGCCCGATATCATGAAGCACCTGAGTTTAGGGTTTAGGGCTTAGAGTGTAGCCCCAAGACACCCAGAATCTTCAATCCCAAAACACTTGCACAAAGAATCAGGGCGAACCCCAGACCTTGAAAGCACTTTGTTACACCTAAAGCCCACATAATGGCCAAACCCTAAACCACCACCATCTCCTTCCAAAAAACGAAATCACGATGCCCCTCAAGCTCTACGATTTGGGGCTTGGGTTTGGGGGTTTTGGGTTTGGGTTATATCCGAACTGCCTGAACCCTAAGCCGTGAGCCTTCAAACAACTTACAGGCTAAACCCAGCGCCAGAATCCTTTAAAGTATCCCAGAGACCCTAAATGCCTAACCCCAAAGAAGACTGAACCCTAACACGCATAAACTCCGGGAAGAAAAAGCTGAACTCTAAGCTTTAAACGGCAAAGCCCATCCAAAGCCTGAAGACTTTACAACCTAGAGTCTCAAAGCCTCAACTCTTCAGCCAAACAGAACCCTAAACTCCTCAAGAAGTCATTCAGCAAGTAGAGTCTAGGGTTTTGGGTTCATGGGTGTGGTGTGAGAATCCTCACCCCTACGCCCGACTTCAAGGCAACTTTGAAGTCGAGGAATATGCAATGTGTTTAGGGTTTAGGGTTTAGGGGTTCAGGGGTTTAGGGTTCAGGGCTTAGGTCCTTTACTTGGCTGTCTTCTGCCCGGCTATTAGGTCTTTGAACCCTAAACCATTTTTTGGGTTTTCCTATTATGTATATCCATTTATCATAGGGAGGCTAAAAGTTTAACTTTTAGGGTAGGGGGTGTGGGCTAAGGACAGTTAAGTTTATCGACCTTCACAAGTAGGCTCCCTAACCCTTTTTTAATCACTGGGTTGGCCTCTGGCATATCTGGATATATATATATATGTATATATATATTCCTGTATAGGTTTCAGAAGGACCCTCTATAGTAATATCTGTGCTACCCAACATTGTCGTATAGAGCAACTCAAACGGACATCCACATGATGTTGGAAATTTGTCGGCCCCCCCACATTAAACCATAAACCTTAGAACTCTAAACCCTAAACCCCTAAACCTAAAACCCTCAACCCTAAAAAACTAAACCCTAAACCCTAGACCCTAAAATCCTAAGCCGTTAAATCCTAGAAGTTTGTTCAACCAGGCCTTGCCATTCGCGCGCGCCCGTCCTGGGCGTCTCTGGCTGCCCGCCTTGCCGTTGCTGAAGGCCTCAGGTGGTTATTCTGGGTTTAGGGTTCAGGGTT
>CAJNIZ010013302.1:25433-36143 GCA_905231905.1 Symbiodinium pilosum
GGTTTAGGGGTTCAGGGGTTTAGGCTTAAGTAGCTAGAATATGGCTTTGGGTATCTTAGAATAAGATCTCCATATACCCCATATTCTATCTACTTAAGGGGGAGTATAGGGTTTAGGGTAGGAGACCCCCTACAGGATGAGGAGTTGAGGGGCATAATAGAGAATCAAATGCAAGATGACATGAAACTATTATTTCGGGCTGAGGGTTCAGGATTTGGGTTTTGGGCAGTTTGGAGTTTTGGAATTTCCCTAAACGCATCCAACAGCCCTCAAATCCCTTCATCCTAAAAACCCTAACACCCCTAAGCTCTTAACCACTACACCCCCAAACATTAAACCCTAAACCCTAAACCCTGAACCCTAAAACATGGCCCCTCCAGTGTGCTTCCTATTGTGCTAAGGTTTCCTAGGGTTTATAGGGCTTCTATGGGGATAATGGAAAAGAAAATGGAAACTACTATAGTATAATAGATATATCTCAGGGTTTATATGGGTTTTATGGGGGGTAATGGAAAAGAACATGGAAAACCTCTATTAACTTGGAAATCATCAACCTGAAACCACGAACGGCAAACCCTAATCTCCACGGTGAATTGGAGTTGGTGGTGTGACTGGGTCTGGGGTTCAGGGTCCAGGGTTATGATTCATGACACGTATAAAGTAGTAGTTTAGGGTTTGGGGATGAGGGCCCCCTAGTTTTAAATCCGGCTATCATTGGGGTACGTATGGTTACAGGTATGGGGGTTGGGGCCTATCGCTGAGGTTCCGGGATTAGGGCTGAGGGCTTAGAATTTGTAGAATTTGGAATAAGGGTTCAGGGATTAGGGTTTAGGCTGTAGGGCTAATTAGAGAGCCTTCCTAGGGTTTAGTTTAGGGTTTTACGGCCTGACCACAGACACATACAGCAGCTAATTTGAAGACTTGTGTCGTCGTCCACTATCATTCTCCGATTTATTTCCAGGCCTGCTCCTAAGCCCTAAGCGCAACTCCGACGAATAGGATCGTCAACTGAGGCTATATAACCCTGCAGAAAAGCTCTATAATATAGATCAGTGACAGCCATTCTCTCTCTCTCTCTCTCACACACTCTTTCTCTCCATGTACATATACATATATTTATACATAACCAATCACATATGGTGTACATATATATATATATACACATACAGAACTGGGAAGCATCAAGCCATAAGGCCCTACCCTGACGCACGCCAGCCCGGAAGTCATCGCCCAAAGCCAAAGAATCTCCTAAGCATGCGGGAACAAAACAAAACAAGTTACAAACATGTAATATTGCATAGCCCCCTGTGTAATTGGTCTCGCCTTAAAGATTATGCCAGTGCTTCGTAACATAACCACCTAGCCTACACCCCAAAGCCAACACTTAGAATTCCTGAGCCCTAGACACTTGTTTACTGTCGGGGTCTAAATACTTACCACAAAAAGAATCTAGAGCCTTTATACAAGTGCGGTATAGCGTGCCCCAGATGCACCTCAAGATAATATCTGTAAGTATTCAGGGCCTACATTCCTGCACATATCCCTAGAGGGACCCAGTTTCCATTCCATTCCCCATGTTCCTTTCCAGCTGATTCTAAATCATTGGGGTAATACGGCTACACCCTAACCCCTGAAACCTAAAGCCAGGGCCAAATGTAGGCCTCTACAGTAGACACAAAGCCGCTAAACTGCCAAACTGTGTTGAAGGTTTCGGGCGTGCAAACGCTTCAGCTGCTTGACCTGCAGACACAGTCGACCTTCGGGCTCCGATATAGTTCCTTTTGGGATGGGTTTAGGGTACATGGTTTAGGGTTTTAGGGTTCATGGTTTAGGGTTTAAGGTTCAGGGTTCAGGGATTAGGGTTTTTAGGGATTAGGGTTTAGAGTTTAGGATTTTGGGATTGGATATCGGAAAAGAAAATGGAAACTACTAAATTAGAATAGAGTATAGATTGGGTGGTTTAGGGGTGTGCTATGGCTTTTTGGGAAGGGGTTATTATACGGAACCCAAGAAGGAACTATATAGGAGGCTCTGGGTAAGCGGTGTAGGCTATGGGGGCTGTGGGGCTTAGAGCCTTATCATCTAGAAGAGCACAATTGTATTCCGCAGATGTTTGGTACTGAGTCTACATAGTTTGGGGTCTGCCGGTGTTGGGACTTAAGCAAAGTTAGGGTGACGTTGGTTACATCTGAAGGAGGATCATTAAAAAAAAACCCTTGTATCCGAAAGTATTGACGATCAGACAAGTACTTCCCTGTCGTAGCTTGGGTCTTACAAGTTTGTACAAGGGTTTTCCCATTTCAGCTTTCTCAGGGGTTGTAGAACAGATTGCATCATAGAGTGGATTACAATCCATCTCTTCCAAGCCAGAACAAACAGCACTGCACCCACAAGGCCCGATTCAGGAGAACGGTTTAGGGTTTAGGGTTTAGGGTTTAGGGTTGAATCATTTGTAAGCCTGGATGGATGCCCCGAACTCTGCCCATCCTTCAAGCCAGATGTGTAGCTTTCAGGTACCCAGAGTATCTTTACATTCTTTTCAAGGATCTAGGTTACCCAAGATACGGCTTCGAGCCTTTTGGTTACAATGGGAGAAACGGACTTGATAGCAAGTTCTTTGGCAGTGATTGGGCTTATATGCGCTACATAGGGGTTTATGCGTGATGCAAGAAGCGCATTTTCCAAACTAGAACCAGGCAACATCCTGTACTCTCCTACAGACAAGTATAGATGAGACAAGTGTTTCGCAATGGGTTTAGGGTTTAGGCTGTACCTTCCCCGACCGTACGTATACATCTAACATGTGTTTGTTCTTATTTCTGGTACCCTACACTCCAAAACAGCACAACAGCCTATGGGGCTTTGATGACATGGGCCCTTATTACGACAACCTATCAGGCTCCTACTTGGAGGCCCATGGGACTTAGTAACTACTTATAACTGGGCTTATAAGCCTACTTATAGTCCGCCTAAATGGGCTTGTAAGGGTTACCCCAATTTTAGATAGGTAGGCGTATAAGCCCAGTTATAAGTAGTTCCTAAGTCCCATGAGCCTCCAAGTAAAGTCCCCAACCTTGGACCCTAAACCCAATGGACACCCCTTCGAGAACCCCATCCGAATACTGTGTGACCCGCAGCTCAGAAAGGATCAGAACGGCTGCCAATGCCGAAGCCCGCGCATCAGAAAGGAACGAGTACTTGGAGGTCCAGGGAACTTAGCTACTGCTTATAACTGGGCCTAGAAGACTAGTTATAATTGGGGTAACCCCCATAAGCCCATTTAGGGGGATAATAAGTAGGGTTATAAGCCCAGTTATAAGTAGTTACTAAGTCCCATGGGCCTCGAAGTATGCTTTGCTTCGGACATTTCATGGCACAGCACCAGAAGCACACGACATACGGTGCTTTGATATCGGATCGCTGCCGCCTTAGCGCTCTCTCGTGGTGTTGACTTTGCAGAAGTTTTGCCCCCAATCAACAAATCAAGGGGTTGCAGTTTCCTACTACCATTATTCTGGGCCCTGAAGCCTTAATATTTGGGTACTTGGACTCTTAGGGGAAGTGGCTCAATCAGACCAATGAGCTGTCTCAAAGCAACTTCGAACACGGTGAGATGTCTTTAGGGTTTTATGGTTTAGGGTTTAGGAAAAGAGGGGCTGCAACACGAAGTCGCCCGGGCTTTAGGGCTCAAACCCCGAAAGCCCAAATCCCCCAACACCGTAAGCATTTATAACCTGGACCCAAACGCAACATTCCCGCGCGGTTGACATCCACGCACCAGCGTCTGAGCTCCAGCTTGGAATTACAAGGCTCAGGTAATGCCTCTATGGGTAGTGGGGCTATATGAGGTCCCTATAAGCCTCCTACACCGGCTGCTGCCGGGCAACTCCGAGTAAATTACCATACTGTGCAGTAAGTGATATGGTTTCCTCATGGTAGAAGATGCCTAAAAGCACGTAACAGCAACTGTGTACCCTAAATCCTAGACCCAAACCGTGCACGCCTGGAAGTCTCCTTGAAGCAAGGTTTTCTATTCCCTCGATGGGCGCGCTGCCGAGTCGGGGCACTTAGCTGGAAACACGGGACCTTCATGTTGGGTCCGGGCGGCTTTACTATTTGACACGGCCTTCCATGGAATCCCAGCTATCTATGTACTACTATTCCGGAGCGCCTACAGAAGATCCGCCTGCCCAAATACTAGACGGTTTGGGGTGAACATAGCCATACAACAAATCGGGCCCAACTTACATCCCAGGGGTGAATCTAAAAATCTGGATGCCCCTAGTTCGCCAAATTATCGTTATGAGGTAAGGTACTTAGATTCCAACCTCACAATTAAAAAAGCAAGGTGGGGAATATCCTTAATCTTTAAGCTCTAAATCGCATTGAATTTCTCGTGTCCAGCTTAGCAGCCTGTCATACTCTTCCTGGTGGTTGGTAGGAGGGTATGTTGAAACCTGGATAATGTGGTCCGAGGTTCCTTACCCAGGGGGTCCAAGTACCCAATAACAAGGTACTTGGGTTTTGGGTAATAGTAATTATAGTATAAGTTTGGACAAGTATATGATTACTAGGTACTTGGACCCTTAGGCTTATGTGATTTGATTACTGCATTCTTCTCCGGAAAAAGATCCTAAACATCTCAACAAAGCATTCTTCGACATGTTTCTGGGGTCGTAGTAGACCCGAAACCTATCTACACCTGTCTACCTAGACCTCTATAAACCCTACACCTTTTCTTGTTTATAGGAGATACTAGACATAAAGTTGGGTATCTTGATCAGCAGTATATATATATATGGTTATACATATATGTATGTATTTATATATATATAGATGGGTCTAGGTACAGTCCAGGCCGGGTGTCATTCTCCTATCGCCGCAGCCTGAGGTGTGTCGAGCCAAGACTCCGAGGCACGAAGCGGCTCAGGGTTGAGGGAGAAGGGCTGGTGAACGTTTAGGGTTTAGGGTCTAGGGCCGGTTAAGGTTTTCCCTATTGCCGACAGTTTACAAATAAGACCTACAGTGTGCCCTATAAAGTCTGTAGAAATTACCGATACTTTTTGGATGTCTAGGTTTTGAGCAAGGAGTTAGGGTTTAGGGTTTAGGGGGGTACTCTTCGGTCCTTGAAGGGGAGTGTAGGACTCAGTGTGACTCCAAAGCGTTACCTGTAGGTTCCTGTAAAACGGCGTATGGGGATGTAGCGTCAGGTATAGGGTTCAGGCTTGCTTATAAGTGGAGAAGTAGGGGGGAACCTTATATAGATCAAATGGAAGTGACATACAAGCTGCGGCTATACCGGGGATGTACTGGGAATATTGGCGTTTCACAGGGATCTTCTACCCTAGCAATATACCCCCCCCCCCCCCCCGCCCTAGTCACTGTTGGGCTTGAGCGGGTTCCCATGGTATCAGGCTAGTTTTTGGAGCCTTCGTGTAATCTTATCCCATGCTTTTGACTGTCAGCATTCCTTTGTCGACGTGTATGTGTGTGCGTGCGTGCGTGCATGCGTGTGTCCAACCCCGATTTGTACCCAAAGTTACCAAAGCTGTTGTTTGTGAGCACTCAAGTTGCCATCAGTCCTGTGCACAAGGGAGGGCAAGCCCTGCGCATTGATGTTCTGCCAGCACAATCATCATCCCAGGTAAGCGCCCCCAAATGCTTCATGAAACTTGCTATAGCCGGCACATCTTACGAGCCCTGTGTATGCGCATGCATATTTTAGCGTCCAAGTCTGGCATTCCACACTTCTGTAGGCCTGAACTTGTGCTCTGGAGGAAGTGGTTCAGTCTTGAGACAAGCCCCCAGATATCTAAATGCAAGACATACGGACTGTCAGTAGATGACCCTACTTGTGAATAGTCTTTTAGTCTAGACAGGGAGCTGCTGTGATTTGGGGCAGGAAGGAACCAAATTCAGTGCCTGTTAGTAGCTGTAAGCTGGGTGCGTGTGTAGTTATACCATCTCTCTACACAAACATGGTCACTATCAGGGTCTCCATCACAAGTAGCGGCCTAAGTCCTGTAGCCTTGACTGAACCCCGCTGCCAGGACGACGTTGAAGGCACGGCAGTTGTCAATCTTGGATTTTCAGCATTCTCCGGTAGGTTACATAGCGGGCATCCAAGGCTTCTACGCAGTTGTGTGAGGACCGCACAGGGGCCCAGAGGAATATCTAGCAGACCTATCCAAGTTGCTGGTCTGACTGTGGCAACTCAAGTGCTTCATGCGCACATCAGCTCTTGTAGGCTTTCCTTCTGCTGCCTTCAGATTGTCTCATTGTGGTTAGTAGTCGTTCTTTCCGGTGAAGAGGGGGTTGTGGTTTGTGAGAGTCCCGGTTGAAGTTTTTGGGACTAGACCCTCTACGCTCCAGGTCTGCAGATTCTCAGTTTTAGGCTGTGGAGGTTTCTCCAAATCATGTCCTACACAAAACCTAGTAGGGACCCTGTACAACCCCTTTACAGTCCTCTCCTTGCGCCACTGGAGTCTCTCAAGTGTCACTCCCCGTCTGAGACAACTCCTGAACCTTGAACCCTAAATCCCATACTCTTGCACGTTAAAGGACCCCACAACCCTAAACCTTTAACCCTAAACCCTAGACCCTAAGCCCTAAATCCTAAGCCCTAGAACCTAAACCTTAAACACTTCCAGATTTGTATTGCAGGGTTCCCATCTACCAGGACTATCCTCGCGTGATGCTCTATATATCTCAAACCCTAACCTGCGGTCACCCGGCAACTCATTATGAAGTATTTCTCCAGGGTCCTAGACCCCTAGCTTCTAGGGGGTGGAGGAGGCACCTAAACCTTGAGCCTTAAGTTCTTCACCCTAAACGCTAAACTCTAAGCCCCTACCTCCCAAACTCTAAATCTCAAACCCCAAACTCTATATAAACCCTAAACTCCTACATCCCCAAACGCTAAACTCCTAAACCTTAAGCCTATGCTTGGAGTACTTCCCTCAGGGGTTCTGGGGCAGAGCCTCTTCGAACTCGAGAGCCAGACTTCCTCCAAAGAGGGCCTAGTCCACCTCCTCAAGGTTCTGGGAAATGGGGGGCTTAAAGGGTTTAGGGATTAGGTTCAGGGATATCTGGGGCTTGCATGGTTTAGGGTTTAAGGTTTAGGCAAATTGGGGGCTTAAAGGGTTTTGGATTTAGGGTTTAGGGTGAAGGATTTAAAGATGTTTGGGGCTTTCCGGTCCCCTTGTTTTGGGAAATTACAGGAAATTACCATTTCCTCTTTGGGCTTTAGGGTTGAGGATTTAGAGGGGTTAGGGCGGTTAGGGTTTAGAGGGCTTAGGTTTTTGGGTTTAGGGTGTATATAGAGGGTTTTGGGAGATTGGGGCTGAGAATTGAGGACAGTTTTAAGGGTTTAGGGTTTAGGGACAGTGGGGTATAAGCTGGGTTCTTGTTGAACAACATTCTGCATGTTTATGTATACATGGGCCCGATATAGATTAAAGATGATCTTTTGAAATAGTACTTCAACCCAGTAAGGTTTGAAGTTGAGCACTTAGGGCTTAAACCCTAAACCCCGAAACCTTAAATCCTAAAACCCCAAGACGTAAACCCTAAACCCTTAAATCCTGAAGCCTAAATCCGCAAGCCCGATAAATCCTATAACGCTTAAACTGTCAGGTTTGTGCTGCTGGTTTAGGACTCAGGGTTGGGGATTTGAGGTTCAGGGTTTAAAGGCTTAATGTCCGGTTTAGGGCTAATGGTTCAGTATTTAGGGTTTAGGGCTTGGGTTTTTTGGGTTTGGGGTTTATGTCCTTGTGCAAGTATGGCATACAGCACCTCAGATCGACCTTAACATGGTATGGGTGAATGTTCCGGGGTCGTTCATCAGAAGAGAATCCAGCGGGCCTTACTTCGGATAAGGGCTTCACTTGAAGGCTCAGAAGGCTTAACTGTGGTATCTAGGTGGAACCACATCGCCAAAAGGCATCGCTCATAGAGATATCAAGGATACAAACCTTGGCCTTGGCGGCCTTGATACACAGGCATGCCCTCCAGCTACAAGCGTGCCTCCTTGTCCACAGCTGATTCAGGGCTATTTAAAGCTCTTCGGCTTCGGAACTTCGCGCTACTGCCAGTCGGTGCCGGTCTTTGAAATAGTGCCAACACATTTCCTGATGCTGCTTAAGGGGGGAGTGGGAGAGGAAATACACTACAGGGGCTGAATAGGGGTTGTTCCGCGATCCAGTTTCCTACCTTCCTCTTGGGCACTAGTGAGCCCTAAACCCGAAAAGAAGTATCCCGTGTAATAACTCCTATAGTAATCCCCTATATAATATAATCCCTCCTATAATCCCTTAAAAAGAGCATAAACCCTAAACCCCAAACCGAAAACCCTAAACTCTAAACCCTAAATCCAATAACTCCTATAGTATTCCCTTACCCTAAGGCTGCAAATAGCCCAAAAGCCTTGTATAGTATGGTCTTTGGGCCCAAAAACCTTGTATTATGAGTCCTTAGAGCCTTAGGGTTACATAACCCCTTTAAGGAGTTTAGACCTCGGCTTCCAGTAGAGTCTCCATTTTCTTGTCGTGTTTCGGGTTTTTACGGCTTCGGCGCGTGCTACCCTAGAAGTTCAGGGGTTTAGGGTTCAGGATTTAGGGTTTAGGATGCAGGGTTTAGTGTTTAGGGTTCGCGGTTTAGGGTGTAGGGTTTAGGGTTTAGGGATTGAGGGGCTTAGTGGCTGCTACCCTAGAACCTGATCCGGCAGTGGATCCTGACGGAAATCCCTGCGACTAGCTTGGGTCATTCCCTGGCCCAGGAACTGTCTTCAAAGGGACTATACTAACCCGTAACACAAAACACAAACCCTTAACCCTCAAGCCTTGGAAAAAAAAACCTTAAACCTTAAGCCCAAAACCTCAAACCCTAACCCAAAGCCCTACACCTTAAACGCTTAAACCTAAGTAGCTGGTTAATGTCCCGCAGATCTTATATACAGCAATATGGGGTTTTATCAAGGTAGTTCCTATATATACCATAGTTTATCATAAGGAGCCCCCCTTATAGGCTCTATGTCTCCTAGGGTGCCTAGTCCCCCATTTTGAGCAACGGTAGGTTCCCCCCCTAAACCCTGCAAACCATAAACCTGCATGGCGAAGCACCAGCAAATCCACGCAGGGGCTACAGTCACCTAGACCCTAAACCCTGAAGCCCGAAGCCTCAAAGCCCCCCTAGCCAAAATTCCCCTAATGTTTAAGGCTCGCGCAAACTCTTGCCATTGAAACCCTGAACCCCAAGACCCCGTATATACACCCTGACTACAAACCCCACTGCCTAAAATTCCTTAGGGATTACAACTCAGGGTAGCTCTGGCCCCTAAACCCTAAACCCTAAGCCCTAAACCCTAAACCCTGAACCCCTTTGGGTTTAGAGTTGAGGGCTTGGGGCCCAAGAGGTGCTTTGCAAACCCGATCGTCCTAAACTCTGTCCTCAGACTCGGATCGGCCCCCGAGCCCTAAAACCCTATGAGTCCTACCTGAACCCCAAAAGTATGTAGAATAATGGCCCTTTGGGCTATATTAGTGGGTTTTGGGCTATTATTTTACCTACTTTTTGGGGTTTAGGTATAGGCTCCCTTGAAAAGTTCATGAACACTAGAAACTTGATGAACCCTATAGCCGCCCTGAAAGCTCTATGAGCTCTAAAGCCTAAGACCTCAACCCTATGCCCTAAAGCTTGGGCCTTGAAGGCCAAACCCCTAAAACGCTAAACTCTAAAAACCTGCGAAGGCCACCGTCACCTGCATCAGCTCCAGCCGACTCTGCCAGGAAGACTTGGAGCTTGGAACCCGGGCTTTGGAGTTCAGGTGTTTTAGGTGTTGGGGTCTGTGCGCGCTGCCTTTTTTCAAGCATGGCTTACTGATTAGGATTCGGGAGGGATCTGATGGTTTGTAGGTTTTTTTTTGTGGTGGGTGGGGTGGTGGTTTAGGGATTGGGGATTAGGATTCTTAAGGCCCAGGATTTTTTGCGGCTTAGGGAGTGGGGTTAACTAAACCCCAACACTCACCAAAGCCGAAAGGGAACCCCCTTGCAAAAGGCCATTTGTCTTTCAAGAAAGGGGCCAGTTGCAACAGGCCATCCTTCTTTAAAGGGGCCACTTTTTAATACCTGAACCAGGACTCTACTAAGCCCTCCCATGGTAGCTTAGCGGGGGGGAGGGGGGTGGGTAGGAAAGCCCCAAGCCCCACCACCCGTACACCCCAAGAAGGATTAGAATTCCTATGCCCAAACTGGTCGTTATGAAAAAAGCCTCCCATGTCAGTCTGATAATTACAGGATCCTTGAAAGGACTTGTGGACCCCCCCCCCCTGTATACGCACAGCCCTAAACCCTTAACCCTATCAGGAATTCTGCTTAACACCAAGTACCTAATTACCTTATCATTCGGAATTCAGACCTTGAGAATACTCTACACCCTAAACCCTACAGCTAGAATACCCGACCCCTTAAACCATACGATTTTAAACCCGACAGCCTAAACCCTGCACCCTAAATCCTTAATCCAAAAATAACTCCACCCAGGCCTCCTGGTCCGGAGTCCTCTTTGCAGGCACATGTTTCAGCACATTATTGTAAGCTCACCTAGGCAAGGGGTGACAATAGTACCCCCCAAGGTACCCTAAACCCTAGACCCTAAACCCCGCTTCAAATTGAGCACCCAATTGGGCTTGATTAAGCCGTATATAGTCCTTAT